>CBVK0100005518.1:0-15402 GCA_900067695.1 Picea abies | reverse complement strand
CGGTCCAGATTTACAATGAAATTACAATATACTTTTATAAGGCAATTTTTTCTTCAGGGCCTTCACCTTCAAACCCCCATCGGGGGACGCTGCCCCCGAACCCCTGTTGGGGGACCGCTTGCCCCCAGATCCCCCAGCCGGGGAGATGGACCCCGCAGAGGGGATACCCCCCCTCTTCATTCCCCCGCGTGGAAGAGTGTACATACTTCTGGGGTGTAAATACTTCATGGGGTATAAACACGGCTGAAAGAAAGGACCTCTGAATCAGGAAGATAATCAGGCTCCACAACCAACACTTGGGCTCCTCCTGTGTGCCAATGTTACACTCAGTTGTGTCGACATCTTCTTTTAAAACCTTACCCTTTACTGCCACATCATTCCCATTGAAAAATCTTTCTAAAGAGACTGGTCCCCTCAGAATGTGATTGCTAGGCAACTGAATAATCTGGTGATTAGCAATTTCATTTAAAAACACCTCAGGGTGAGGGTCACCTTCTAGGTCGGGATCCTGATCAATGTGCAACGCAAAAAATTCATCAACAGATTGGAGAAATTTTTTGATTTCCAGATCATCTTCGAATACCTTCCAATGCTTGACATTGTCCGGTACAGAGGGCCTATATTTTATTTCAACATCATATTTGACCATAGGCAGCAGAGGAACTTTGAGCAAACTAGCTAAGACAGCTAAAGAATCAACTGAAGTGTTTTCCCCCCTTGGAATGAAAGAAATGTTAAAAGACAAGAAGAAATTATCGATCAGGTCCCATACCTCATTTCTATAATTTCTGAGCCGAGGATGATTAGCATGATAAGCATTTCTGACTTCCTAGATGATCAACTTAGCATCTCCAAATACTGCTATCTCTTTAATTCCCATTTCTTTTGCATCCCTCATACCTAGAACAAGAGCTTCATATTCCGCCACATTGTTGGTAGCTTCAAATTCCAGCATGTATGACAGGGATATGGTCTCTTGACAAGGTGATATGAAGACCACTCCAGCGCCAGCGCCTTCGCTAGAAGAAGCTCCATCGAAGGACATCTTCCAAACATAGATGGTTGGAAGGGGAATATCATAATTAAGATTGGGTTGTTTTCTGACTTGGACAGGGTCTTCAGGAGCATCAGTGAGCTGCAATAAACTAGACCCCAAATCAGTGTCAAGTGTGAAGATAGGATGATTGGTGGGGTTTTCTTCGTCACTAACAATGTAGGCCAGCTAAGCTTCCCTATATAACCTCCTTTGTTCCCCTCCAAAGACTAGAATGGTGGAATATGTGAGAACCATCTATAATGTTCCTCCAAGACTTTTAATCCAAGATCTTGACACTACCATGACAAATTTTGGGGGGACATCAGCTACCACAATATCCATGACCACACTCTTCATGGGCAGCTGAAACAAACAGAACACCAGGTCTTTGATGACTCCCAGACACTGCACCCTCCTTGAATCGAAAGAGTACAAATCATGATAAGTCTTTGTCACCTCCAGTCCCATTTCTTCCATTACTATTTTGGGCATAAGGTTATGGGGAGCCCCTGAATCCATGAGGCAGTTATGCAACACTTTATCATGTATGTTCAGGGATGTGTAGAAAGGAGGGGATGAATCATCTCTATCTTCTACCATGGGACCTAGGAAAATTTCTAGATTTTCATCTTGGAGGTTTATTAAGTCAGTGGAAGGTTGGGGGGGCATAGATTGTAGCAGCTTTGAGAGGGACCTTTTGAAATATTCATTTTTAACTAGTTCGGATAGGGGTACATGAATTCTAATCTTTTGAATCTCATGCTCAAAATTAAAGGAGGGAATAGGCTTAGGAGCTTCCCTTACCTCAAAGATAGGTTCCTTGGATGCTGGTGAAGTATTCTGAGTTTTCTTTCCTTCAGTAGTCGTTGTTGCAGCTTTAGTAGGTCTTTTTGCTATGAGGGGCTGATCTTAGCTATCAAAATTCCCTTCTTTCTTTCTTGATCTGAGATTATATCTGTTAGGAGTGTTGCTGGATTTTTCCCCTCTACTCAACTCGTTGATTTGAGTGTTGATAAGTGATTCTTCATATCCAGATTGATTCAAATGAGGAAACAGGGAAGTGACATCGATGTAGTGGATCTCAGGGTTGAGTTCATCCACCTCCTCACCTTCCTCATGAGAAACTAGGTTGTTCTGGAGAGGGGTTTACATCCTCTGATCATCTCTATCTCTACTCTTATGTTCCCTTGAGAAAGCATGTGGCACATTGTTATTAGGCTTCCTGAAACCTCTGCCATTTGTATTTTGGGTATTTATGTAGATGGGATTCCCTTCTAATTCCCACCTTTCCATCCTGGCAGAAAGTGATTTTAGCACTCTAGTTGTCTCATCTGTTTGAAGGGGCAGGGGAGAGGAACTGGATGGGGAAACTTCAGGCCTCTACTTGGATTTGTTTCTATCAACAGTGTTCCTGAGTTGGTCAACAACCAATATGTTAGATTCTACCTCCACGACTGCATCCTGCATGTGGACAAGAGTAGTGGCTCCTCTTTCCCTCAATAGGAGGCAGAAATCGGGATCAAAGGCGCTAGAATAAGTGATCTTTGCAGAGGCTTCGGAGGGTTTTATCTCAGCAGGGATTTTATTGTACATTTTATTGAATCTCTTGGAGAAGTTAGAGACATACTCTCCTTCTTTTCTCTTTAAAGACCCAAACTCTATCATGTAATACATGAAGTATTTTTTATCTCCCCACTGTCTCAAAAATGCATTATCCAAAGCTTCGATCCCATCAATAGATCGAGGAGGCAGGGCTTTAAACCATTTTCTAGCCTCACCTTGAAGACTATGGACAAAAATCCTCATCCATACGTCTGCATGCATGATAAAATTATCATCTGTAAAACTGTAAAAGGCTTCTAGGTGTTCTTATGCAGTTATGTCCCCCTCGCCTGTAAAATTGGGCAGCTGCTTGAGGTAACCATCTTCTGGGAGGGCATTGAGAGGTTGGGGTAACACAAGGGGAGCATACCTAGCGGCTATAATAGCCTCCATTCTGGTCATAATGGGATTTTCTCCTGCCATAGGGATATTATGTGGAGAAGAACTCGGAGGAGAAGGAGCTCAAAAAGGGGATACTGGGGATGAGCTTCTAAATGGAATGGGAAACAACAGGGGATTTAGGGAGAAGGCTAACGGGTTTAAGCCAGCAGATGCTTCTCTTTGTGCAGAAGTGGCAACAGTAACAAGAGGAGGAGTGGTAAAGATAGGAGTGGGGAAATCTTCTGTGGTCCTAGGTCTACGCCAAGGTACAACTTCAGGGGAGAGGGGAGTGATAAAGGTTTCTCCCTCCAATCCCAGAATAGGGGGGAAAACTCAACAGGAACACTCCCGAAATTCAGGAAACGGGAAACTTCAGAAAAAGGTCTGCTAAGAAACTAAGGATGAGAAAATGGAGTTCCTACAGAAGGAAATGGCGGATTACCTGGTTTGGTGGTGAAAGATTCTCCTTCAGAGGCCTTTCCTTTTTTGAGAACCACCTCCGGATCAGTTTCAGGTGTAGCTAGAGGAAAGTTTGGATGGGACCACATGTGTCTGCCTCTGAAAGCCACAATTAGCACGACAGGTTTGCCACAGTGGAGTCATCACAATGGAGTCGCTAGGTGCGTAGTAGAAATCTTTAAAGGTTCTGATACCTGATGCACCTTCATAATCAGAGGCTCAATGTCATTCAATCTCAGGGAAAATTTTCAACTTCGTCCCCAGCAACAGTACCAAAAATGTTAGCATTAAAAGTCACTCCTGGATTGCAGCAGGAGAAGAGCCCGACGCCCATCAGTTTATGTCACAATTCATTTATAAAAAGGGGTGATCTAAGGGAAGTTAACTCAAAACAATAATTTTCAAAGTCCTAAACTAGGCCACGCATGCATGGGCAAGTGAGGTCTTAGATAAACTTCAGACAATGAGTTGTAGTAAGGGTGAGTAGGGGGAAGACTTGCATAAGAGAATTGCAAAGGTCTGTCATAAACATCAGGTTTCTAATAGACTGTAGGAGAAAACATATAAATGCAAGATCTTCTTACATTCAAACGCAAAAAACCGGAGAATATAACAATGCAACAATAAATCCTTTATCGTAACATAATTGCAATAATTCATGTGAATCAGTCAATCATGAACTTCCTCAGTATGAGATGAAAACTAGATGGGGTAAGAAAATTGTCTGTTATTAAACAAGAAATCTCACATACATATGCATAATCCAGAGAACTAGAGTGTCTGTTAAAAATTTACAATTGGGAGCTTTTCTCTACCATCGATCCCTTGAAAAATATCAGAACTAGGTATATATACTCCTAAACATTTTCCCATCGGAGGCCTCCTAGACTTTCAGGATGAGGCGTCTCTTCAATCAAATCTGTCCTACACTCCTCTGTCATACGCCACCTTAATTATACATGGCTCATGCCAGGGGGTAGTTGAGCCCTTAAATGTTGAATTAGCATGTACAGGCTTCCCTGGTGAGTCGAGGACTCGGCATGGCTTCTGTGGAAAGAATCAGTACAGGGGACCATCTCAGGCAGACTTCCCACTGGGACATCCATACCTTGCAATTAACGAGTGAGGTGAGATTTCAACCACCCTCTTTCTTCTTCATTTACTTCGAGCAGGTATCAGGTTTGAGATCAAGTTTAAATGACACCTCGAGAACAAAGTAATCCCTTCTGCAGCTATACCCGGCACTTCGGCCCTTTGCATAGCTCTTTCTATTGCCTTCAAGTGACTACGAGCTGTGACCTTATGCCTATCTTCAAAGGTGCTTTCGGTGTTTCAGGGTTCATGGATATGAAGGAGCAGATCCTTTCTCTTCGAAGTTGCGATGGGTGAAATGTCGAGAGGGCCAAATGGGTGCCACGCGCCCCGCTCTGATCTGACAGTCCTGAACTAATTCGATAATATTGTGGGCCCGGGTCCGAGATGTCTTCGGCACTTCGCATCTCGGGGATACGAAAGAGATGTTCCTTGCACTTTGAAATCACGATGGGCAAAAAGGAAGAGAGCCTAATCGCACACCACGTGTCCCTCAGGGATGAACGGCTAAGATTGCTCTCGGCTCTTCAGGGCCCGTCTTGCCAAATGATAAACATTAGCACCCCTCCTCCAGGCCGACTCCTTTGTGACCAGGCGCCAAAACCATGGGCCTGATTCTAGGTGATTTTGGTGCTTCGGGGTTCGGGGTTCCGAGATGTGAGAAGACGAGGGACTTTTACCCTTCAAACTCCTGAATGTCGATATGCTGACATGATTAGATCTTGCGCCATGCGTCACTGGATCGGACGACCCATATTTTGTCTTGAAATATAGGTGCTTTCTCTGACGCTATACCTCGGGTAACTTGGTAGCCCCAAGATCCCGATGAACAGCGATCAACTTTATATATGGATCTCGGTTGCTCAACAACAAAACTTCGCCTGCTCGCTTGACTTGTAACCTGAAAAGAGATTTTTCCATGCTGCGCTTGGGTACTTTTCGTGCAACCTACAGACCTGGGTACTTTTGTGCCCAAGAAAAAAAGTGTTGCTAACAATACCTAAGTCAAGAAACTAAGAAACCATGGTATAACCGATGTACATGTGAAAAAACATAAGTCAGGTCCACCGTATGGGCACGGTATCAAAGCCCAAAACCTTGAAAGAACCAACTCTCACAGAGGCAAGGGAACTAGCAAGATCCCCATTGTTGGCACAGGGGCAGACCTAGGGTTCAATGCTTCAACAACACACCAACAAAACCCTAACTACTGTCCCTTTCGGCAACACCTACGAAGCAGTTGAAGTCTCAACCGAGGTAGAGGAAGGGGGGGTTGAAGGACTCAGGTGTCTACAACCTAGCCGGGACACAGATCTGTGATTACAACACTTAACATAGCATTTAACCAATACCATGCATTAGTTCATAAATCCATTCAGATTGTAGATTAAACCCTAGATATAGAGCAACGTAGTAGCAACTAAGATCAAGTACCTTTCATCACTTAGCACAAGGTTATCATCATCAATCTAAGATCAGATCTAGCATTCATTTATCATCAATAGAGCACTAATCATCCACAGATCAATGTATCATACATCAAGATCAGTGCACTAAGCACATAAAAACATAAACAACATGAGCAATATTGTACAAAGAACATTAGAACACAGGATATGTGTGGTTCACCCCAGTGTGGGGATACATCCACCAAATTCTTCTTTTCTTCTTTATTAATCTTCAATATTTCTACATTCTTCGGCTCCTACACATAAAGAGATAGAGCGAAACTCCACAGTAGACAAGAGATATGCACGTAGCCCGTCATATCCTCCTTCCCAAAATCAGATCAAGGCACAGAACCAACTCCTTATTAGAACAAATCCTTACACAGTCTATACACAAAGCCTCTTACAATCACTTTCACTTTTCTCTGCAAGTCTAACATACTTTAGTCATGCACTAATCCCATGACCTCAAGACATCTACTTCCATCGCCTAGCTACTTATTTATACATTACAAAAATTCCTAAACATGGGTAAACCCATGGGCTGACATTCCATACCCATTACATAAACCCTAAATGTTGAAATAATGTAATTGCAGAGAGTATTCTTATTATTATTGATATATTATTCATAGGATCAATCCCCATTGAGGATTGATCATGTCGGTTATTGTAATAGGACTAAATCCCCTTTTGTGTATTAGTCAAAAGACAATTGTAATAGGTAGAATAAGAAGTCGGCCCCAACAGATATTAAAGAGACCCAGAAATATAATAAAGGTGGGTTTACCCACCTAGTTTGAGATTCAGTCGTGCCAGTGAAGAGACACTTCACATGTTTCAGACTTGTATAAATAAAGGAGGCTAGCACCTCACTTAGCGACAACTCACTTGCTCAGTTTGAGAGACAAGTTCTAATCTGTTACTGGCGAAGGAGAGAGAGAGTGGCGCATATCTAGGAGAGGACTTTCTGTATTAGCATAAGAGATCTCTTGGCATTGTATTGGCTATCTATATTAAGGAAGTTTTGTTGGGTTTTCTTCCCCTAGAGGGTTTCCTAGGATAAATGTTGTGTCTCTTGTGATTGTGTATTTCTCAGTGATCTTGGATTATGCTATTGTTATCTAATGAAATGCAAACATCTGTAATAATGGCTTAAACACTAGCATGGTATCAGAGCCAAGCTGAAGGAAGCATCTTTCACAAGTGAAAAACGTCACTGTTACCATACATGAAAATTAGGGATTTTTGATGGTAAAGCTTTTCAGCCCCAAAACCATCTAGAAAAGTGTGCCCTCCCCTAAGGATCAGTTTGGCACCTTTAGTGCACCTTTTCAGTGGCTAGATCTCCCGAAAAGTGAAACTCTACTTTCACAAGGTACCAAAAAACTAGAGTACCAGAAGTACCCGAGTACCAGAAGTACCAAAAAACTAGAAGCACCCGTCCAGAAATCCGTAGATCAAGTTTGAGGGGGTAAAAGCTAGATTTTTAGAAATCTGACTGCACCAACTAACTCGTCTTAGATTAGCGCATCTATCCCCTAGATTATAATTTCAAAATTTGAAGTTTGAAAAATTAGGGTTTCCTCATAAAACCTTAAGTTGCAGTTGCAGTTGCAGTCTTAGAACCAGTTTTAGTTGCAGCTGTACTACTAGTTGCAGTTGCAGCCATACTACCAGTTGTAGTCACCCTTGAAGTTTTTAAAGAGTTGGTAATGATTACTACTACTGCCAGATGGTGCCACCACCTGCAAATGCTATCAGAGGTATGTACTCACATATGTTTAAATGGTTAAACCTTAAAGTGTATTTGCAGGAGAGGGGATCTCTTGCCATAGATCCAGAAGGATCTCAAGATCCAACATATTTAGAGGAATGATGCAACCCAGGTGTGATTATTCTGATATGCATTTATTTGTCATGACATTGTCTTGATCAATGTTGCATGTTGAAGCTATTATTAAATTATTAGAAGGATTAAAATTTGATCATAGAGATTATCCTCTAACCTAACCTTCTGTCAAGATAGCGTATTTTCTTAGTACAATAGACAGGTTAAAGAAAGCACTCATCATCTTGAGTGAAGGAGACTTGGAAGAAAAGAAAGCACTCATTCCTGAAGACAAGGCTCCAGGTTTGATTAAATCAAGTTGATAAGATTCAAAGGTACACATGACAAGTTGATTACTATAGTTGAGATAGTAGTCTTTGTAAATTATTATACCTGATAACATGTAAGCATATAGAGGTATATGCTTTGCTTGATACAACTAACACCTCCTCTAGGAGAAAGCTTGTGTGTTAGTTCCAGGTTGCCATGGAAGAATGCTTGGTCACAACACTATGAGAGTGTTGACCTCATTTCATATTGTATTCCTTGCCTTTAATATTTTCTTCAGATAAATTATAAGTGATAGCTCTAAAGGAACTACTGGGATGATTTTTTGTGCTATTGCTTTATATTTTCAGAAGGATATTATTCTTGCTTGTTGTTTTGTTGACCTTGCTTCAGGTCACATGTAATAACCCTGAGGAAGATATAATGAAGGTTGCAGAAGGCAACGTGATAAAGGAGAGACCATAAATGAAGCAATCATCATTGGAAGAGAAGAAAGTGGCTTGCATAAGCTAAAGGGTCACTCAGAAGCTGCCATGACCCACACCATTGAATAATCTTGGCATAGAATATTAGCTCACATCAACTACAAGGCACTACCATACATATTCAAAGCGGTCACAGGTTTACCAGAACTCAAAGGTGACCATGAAGGTGTATGCAATGGATGTGCACAAGGAAAGAATATCAAGAACCCATTTCTGAAGAGGGACAACAAGACAGAAGGTGTCCTAGAACTCATCCATTCAAATGTGTGTGGCCCAATGCCATCATCCTCCATTAGCGGGTATGTATATTATGTATCATTCATTGATGATTACTCTCGTAAAACTTGGATATATTTCTTGAAGACTAAAGATGAAGTGTTCAGTAAGTTCAAGGAATTCAAAGCCTTGATAGAGAACCTTTCTGAAAGAAAGATCAAGATACCCAGGTCAGATAATGGAGGAGAATATACCTCAAAAGAGTTTGGGAAATTCTGCAAATATGTTGGGATCAAGAGGGAACTCACTACTCCCTATAATCCCCAATAAAACAGTGTAGCTGAACGAAAGAACAAAACCATACTGGAAGCTGTGAAGACTATGATTCATGATCAAGATCTTCCTATGTGCTTATGGGCAGAAGCAGCAATAAAAACTATTTATGTGCAGAACTAATTGTCCCATAGTGCACCTGGGCTCAAGACACCGGTAGAGATGTTCACCAGAAAGAAGCAAGAGGTAATCCATCTCAAAATATTTGGTTGTCTAGTGTTTATTCATATACCTAAAGAAAAGAGAAACAAGCTGGACCCTTCAAGAAAGAAGGGAATATTTGTGGGATACTGTGAGGTCTCCAAGGCCTTCAGAATCTATATACTAGGTCAACATCACATTGACATCAATAGGGATGTGACCTTTGATGAAGATGTAGTGCTCAAGAAATCTAAAATATGCCAGCTTGAAGAGGTATATGAAGAGGAACCCGTAATCCCCAATACTGCAATAAGGGAGGTTCCCAGAGCTACATATCTAGTGAGGGAAATCGTAACTTCCCCTGATGAGGAGCTTCTAGAAGACCGTGATATAGTAGAAGTGCAAGAACCTCCTCAGATGACGATCCTCCATAAAATAAAGCCATCTTTTGCTAGAGAGATTATCCAAGATGGAGAGAAGTACGGTGTTCCCCAAGGAACTACGAGACAGGTGAAAAGACCAAATCCATTCTCCAGTTATACAGATTTGATGTGTGATCTCCTAGAAGAGGAGCCTACCTATTTTGAAGAAGCCATTCAAAGGAAAGAATGGGCAGATGCCATGACAGAGGAATACCAATCCATAATGAAGAATGAATTATGGGAAAGAGTTCCCAGATAGAAGAATAAAGATATGGTATCCTCTAGATGGATCTTCAAAATAAAACATGCTATTGATGGAAGTATTGAGAAGTATAAAGCAATATTTGTCGCTCATGGATTTTCCTAGAAGGAAGGCATTGACTATGAAGAGACATTTGCTCCTGTGGCCAGATACACTTCGATCAAAACCATCATAGCTCTTGTAGCTAAGATGAAGTGGAAGTTGCACCAGATGGACATGAAGACAACTTTCCTAAACAATGTTATCGAAGAGGAAGTATATATAGAGCAACCTCAAGGATTTGAGGTTTAAGACAAGAAGTCTCATGTCTGTAGATTGAAGAAAGCCTTATGCAGATTGATGCAAGCTCCTAGAGCTTGGTATGGCCATATAGACAGTTTCTTGATGAGCTTAGGCTTTACCAAGAGTAAAGAAGACTCAAATCTCTACTTCAAAATCATGAATAATGAGGCAATAATCTTACTGCTATATGTGGATGACTTATTCTTAACTGGGGAAGAAAAGCTCATCAATCAATGTAAAAAGAGACTTGCCTCAGAATTTTAAATGAAAGACCTTGGCCTAATGCATTATTTCCTAGGTCTTGAGGTATGGTAGAGTCCTAAGAGGATCTTCCTTAACGAAGGGAAGTATACAGTCGAAATATTGAAGAGATTTGACATGCTGGAATGCAAGCCCATGAATACACCCATTGAATCGAAGATGAAGCTATTGGTAGATACGTCATCAAAATTGATTGATGTCACACTATATAAACAAATTATTGGATTGTTGATGTACCTGATGAACACCAGACTAGACATTTTTTTTTCCATGAACACCTTGAGTTAGTTTCTGGTAAAACCCAGATGTGTTCACCTAGTGGTTGCAAAACATGTGATGAGGTACCTTAAAGGTACAATAAATTATGGTCTCAGCTATGATGGAGATCATAATTTCACATTGAGTGGATATACTGATGCAGATTGGGCAGGAAGTGTTTCTGACAAGAAAAGCACTTCTGGATGTTGTTTCAATTTGGGATCAGCTATGATCTCGTGGTAGAGTAGGAAGTAATCTAGTATTTCTCTCAGCACAACAGAAGTAGAATACATTGCTGCATGTTCTGCCAGCTGCGAAGCTATATGGCTTCGAAAGTTGTTGACCGACCTATTTGACTTAGAGATGAGAGAAACCGTGATTCTATGTGACAACTAGAGCTACATAAAGATGACAGAGAATATTGTATTCCATGAAAGGTCAAAGCACATAGAGATCTATTATTATTACATCTGTGACATGGTACAGAGAGGATCCTTAAATCTCTAGCACATTAGCATAGATGAACAGGTTTCTGACACGTTGACCAAGCCTCTATCTCATGTAAAGTTTGAGTACTTCTGAGATAAGCTTGGCATAGTCCGAAAGGACCTTCCTCGAAAGGGGGAGTAGATGTGATGTTCCTTGCTTCTAACCTAGCTATCAAATGTAAAGCAAGATGTGATGTGTTCCTTGCTTCTGACCTAGTTGTCAGACGCAAATAAAGATGAGATATGTACCTTGCTTCTGACCCAGTTGTCAGACATAAAGCAAGATGTGATGTGTTCCTTGCTTTTGACCTAGTTGTCAGACATAAAGAAAGATGAGATGCGTACCTTGCTTCTGACCTAGTTGTCATACGTAAAGAAAGATGAGATGTGTACCTTGCTTCTGAGCTAGTTGTCAGACGTAAAGAAATATGTGATGTGTTCCTTGCTTCTGACCTAGTTGTCATATATAAAGCAAGATGAGATGTGTACCTTGCTTCTGACCCAATTGTCAGATGTAAAGAAAGATGAGATGTGTTCCTCGCTTCTGACCAATTTGCCAGATGTAAAGCAAGATGAGATGTTCCTTGCTTCTGACCTAGTTGTCAGACATAAATCAAGATGAGATGTGTTCCTTTCTTCTGACCGAGTTGTCAGACGTAAATCAAGATGAGATGTTCCTTGCTTCTGACTGAGTTGTCAGACGTAAAGCAAGATGATATAATGAGACTAGCACTGAGCTTCCGACTAGATAGCTGTGACATAAAGCTAGTCTAGTATCCTACTTCCAACCTGATGGTTGTGACGTAAAGCAGGACGAGTATCTTGCTTCCATCTTGAGTGCTGTGACGTAAATCAAGATGATGAGATGAGACAAGTACTGAGCTTCCAGCTTGACAACTGTGACATAAAACCAGTCTTATATTGTGATGAGACAACCTTGTGTTGTGATGATGATGATGTATCAGTTTTTATACTAATACATATTGATGTACATGATGATGGCATTCCTTTGAGAATGACGATGTTGTCGATGAAGAAAACTTTCGATGATTTATAGATACGCCAGCCAGTGTTCCAAGATGATATTGATGATGTTGTCCTCTCACTCACTTGATGTTGTTGATGATGTTGTCCTCTCTCTCTCGCATGATGCTGTTGAAGAATACTCTTCTTGTTAAGGGGGATTGTTGAAATAATGTAACTACAAAGAGTATTATTATTATTATTGATATATTATCCATAGGATCAATCCCCATTGAGGATTGATCATGTTGGTTATTGTAATAGGACCAAATCCCTTTTGTGGATTGGTCAAAAGACAGTTGTAATAGGCAGAATAAGAAGTCGGCCCCAGCAGATATTAAAGAGACCTAAAAATATAATAAAGGTGGGTTTACCCACACAGTTTGAGAAGTCGGTCATGCTAGTGAAGAGACACTTCACACGTGCTAGACTTGTATAAATAAAGGAGGCTAGCGCCTCACTTAGAAACAACTCACTTGCTCAATTTGAGAGACAAGTTTTGATCTGTTACCGGCGAAGGAGAGAGAGAGTGGGACATATCTAGGAGAGGAATTTTTGTATTAGCATAAGAGATCTCTTGGCATTGTATTGGATATCAATATTAAGGAAGTTTTGTTGGGTTTTCTTCCCCTAAAGTGTTTCCCAGGATAAATGTTGTGTCTCTTGTGATTGTGTCTCTTATGCTATTGTTATCTAATGAAATGAAAACATCTATAATAATGGCTTAAACATTAACACTAACAGCCCAAAAAGCCTGTAAAAATGGGCGAGATCCCGCAATCTTCGCTTCTCCTGGGTGCTCCGTCTTCGACCAGCCTATCGAAGTCCAAAAAATGGTCAAACATGACCAACGTTTCCTCAAAACTTGGTCGAGGGCCAATAGGCCCCCAACACTCACCTGTGACTCATCCTGAGTCACTCCGATCTTGGAAAATCTACTTTGAATGCCTCGAGCTTAGCTCGATCTACCTCGACTTGTTCCTTCGCTAGAGCCTCCTGCTCGACCAACTCTTGAGGTACTTGCTTGGTGACATGCCCTTCCAGGTGTCGTTCCACTGTCACGACCATCTGTTCCAACTGTGAGCCTTGTCCCTTGATCTCTTTGAAAAGCATGCAAGCATCATCCTACACCGGCTGGATTCTCTGTGTCAATTCCATAACCTTTCTCTAGATGGTGGTAACCTACTATTGGACCATGTGCTACTCTTGTGACCTCTTCATATTCTCAGATACAGTTAATAGTTTCATCTGTTCTTGTATGGTGGATGCCTACTTCTTTTCCTCCTAGAGTTGTGCTTCCAATTTCCCCAGCTCTGGATCTTCTGCAAGGTGCTCATAGTTCTATGCACTTCAATCACTCAATTGTTTACATTCTAAGGCTAATTCCCTAATTCATTCTACTGCGCTCCTGGCAGCTTCTTCCCTTTAATCCCACACTTCTTGTGGAGTGCTCGGCATTGCTTGAAGTTCTAATTCTGCTACTCTTCCTTAAAGTTGTTGAATGGCCTCAATGAGCTTCCCCATTTACATCTCTGTGGACTCCGGTTCCTCCTGTACCAATGCCAACACAAAGCAGAGTGCTCTAGTCACTACCTCTTTAACCTCAATTTGCTCCACGAGCAGCTGGTCTTTCTCTTTCTGGATTTTCTCTTTGTCCTCTTCGAACATTGCCATAAGTTCATCTTTCTCTTTCTTCTCAACTCAAAGTCTCTAGGACCTCCTCCTTTTCCTTCTTTAAGGCCTTTATGGCATGTTCCTTTTCCTCCTGCGCTTGACGAAGTCGAACCTCTTTCGCATCTACTAACCTTCGCAACTGGGTGGGCTCATCCCCCAATTCTACATTTTCTGCTAAGGATGGCGTAGGTCACTACGCAGTTTGAATGGATAGCTTACTGGATGTCTCTAAGCTCTTTCTCTATTCTCGTGTACATCGAATCATGTTTTTCCCCATATTTCTGGAAGATGTCTTCTGAAGCATCTTCTACAACTGTGATGATGAGATCAATTTCATCCAATGTGATCACATTCTTCAACTAAGGCTTGTTGGTGCGAGCCTTCTTCCCTGCCGAAGGTTTCTCAGATGAAACCTTCCTCTTCTGTGATTCTTCTGCTATGGTGAGGGGGTCCTTTGATGGTGTAGATTTTCCTTTGTACTTCTTTTCTCCTTCTTCCCCTCCTTCCTCTTCATTCACCTCGTCTCCTCCTCCTCCTGCAGGTGAGTCAGGCACAATTTCCTTTGATGTGATGTCCTTCTCATCACTTTCTATGTCTTGGACTTCTTCCTTTTTCTTCTTTTTTTTGGCGTTGCTATGTCCATCATGTTCGACCTGGGTGACTAATGGGCTTCCGATGATATCGAGGTCGGAGATTTATGCATCCTCCACTAGTATAAGGAATTATGATAGCCATTCCTTAGTGATCTCTTCTATGTCTTCCTCAGTCAACTTATAGTAAGACTGTAGCTCCTCCTTACTTTCATCCTCGCATGCGGTGATGTAGATGAAGTGTCAGTTTTCTCGAAACTTCTCTAGTGGCCTGTATCGATGGAGTGTATTCAGGGTCATCTTCGGAAAGGATTCAATGGTGCGCTTCAGCGATAGGTAATAAGTATGGAAGACAACATTCGAATTCCATTTCTTTTCCATATCGTTCATATACCACAAGGTAGCGAACCTCGTAGCCAACATTTCAAATGGCTCGACTTTAGGGAATGTTTCTCCTTCCGGAATATACCAAGAAACAAATGCAATGAGCACCAATAACCAACTGAAGTGGAATTTTTATCCTTGGTCCTGCACTTCACGAAAGTCCTTCTCTAACTCATTGACGAGGTAACTCACCCAGTTCATTTGCATTCCTTCGGCACACTTCCCTGCGAGGTCAACGAAACCTATGACTTGTGTCAAACGGTTCTTTCTAACGAGCTTGCCAGTGATCGTTTGACAATTTAGGTGCATTGCGCCATCCTGGATGGAGGCTAGCTTTTAGCCTCGCTTTCCCTTATCTACATCATCATAGGCTTCGTTTATTCATTGTACCAGGAAGCGATCTGATGTCTTCCCTGGGTAGAAATGGTGAGTGAGATCGGAAGAGC
>CBVK0100005517.1:0-15402 GCA_900067695.1 Picea abies | reverse complement strand
GTAAAAGGAGGTTTCCCCCTTGAAGAGGCTTATTATCTAAAATTATCTCTTTTTCAAGGCATTGAGTACTGTTCCTAAGGTTTTTCTATGCTATATTGATGTTTGGTTCTTAACATAAGACCCTCTGAAAGGGGGTTGAGGAAGTGTGCAAGTAAAACCATGAACGAGGTTGTGCCCAGAAGGAGTGGAGACTCCAGGAGTTCCAGATGGAACTTGGGTAGGAACGAGAATAGAAGCATTCAACGCATTATACCCAAGAGGAAGGGATGGGATCTGAATAGGTAAAAGTTGTGTGCCAATATTTCTTTGACCGACCACCGTATTTCCAGTGGGAATATCCGTAGTATTGGGGATCATTGTAGAATGAGACTGCTAGAGAGGGGTGGTCAAATTGGGGCCAGCTGATAGTGTTTCTAAATTGGGGCCAACTGAAATCCAGCACTGAAACAAACCACCAGGGTGCAGAAATGGAAGGTTTACACGGGCTACCAATAAGGTGCATTGCAGACTCGTTTCACAAAAGAGAAATTTTTTCAAAATGGACAAAGGATCTTTGGAAAATTTTAAATCTAGTGAGTCTAATTGGATCTCCCAAAGACTTAGAGACTGAAATAGAGTGTAAGAGATAGTCTATGAACGAATGGCCAATAAAAAACCATAATCAAGTTGAACTCTCCCCAGTGGAGTCACCAATTTTGTTCACGAGTAAATCAGTAGATGTAGACATGAACTAATCCCTCTAGATCCACCTGGATCTAGAACAAAACAAGATGAAACATGATGCTTTCCCTAGATTTCAACCATTGATTTTAACTACTAAAGAAGGAATAGATAGAATACCTTATGAATCTCTTCCTTATGTCTTTGTTGATCCTTCTTTACTCTGATGTCCCTATGAGATTAGATCTGCAATAGTAAAAATCAACCAATGTGAAAGAAACAATAGTGAAACTCAATGACAACCAAAACATGTGATCAAGGAGTCATGTAATAAAATATCAATCATTTTGTGGGAAACAGACATGCCATCGTATTATATTAATGAAAGGTAGAAGATACAACTGAATCGCCTTGATATCGCAAGTTCCCTTTCAATGGCCTTTTGTTCTGACACACACATATAGCCATTCCAACATTTTCATGAAGATTTCTCTCAAAAGCTTGATGGATGAATGGAGACCTCAAGCATCACTTGAAATATAATCTTTCACATAGTCTTCAGACTATTGTTTCTTCAGTCTCTATGCTTCTTTATGCTTGTACCTCTAACCTTTTCCATGAGAATCCTATCATTACATAGAAGAATCTGAAGTGGGTAAAGAGATGAGGATGATCCCATCAAATCAGAGAAGTCAGTAGGATTGTAACTATACGAACGCCACCTCATATTTACAGAAGATTCCAATTCTAGAAGTTGTTAGAACTTCTTCCCTCTTTTAGTTTTAAAGCATCATCGTGACCTGCCTATATAGCAACTTGCAGAAATCCCACAGGCTGGCTATAGTGCAGCATGCAGAAATAGGGGATTTCCACACTGTGTAAAAGGAGCAGCCTACAACGACCTTCCAAAAATTCGTCTTGCAAGGGTGGAAAGAGGTTTCTTTTCTCAGGCAAAATATTATATTGGGAACCTGAACACATGTTTATGTAATCATCATCAGGGTGACCAAAATAATGTGTAATGGGTATGGAATTCCTTGACAATCTAATTCTTAGTTTTTTTCATTTACTCGAGCCTTTTTATTAGCATGTTGATATCTTCTAAATTAATACCCCTTTTCTCCATAAAGTTTTATTCTAACTGGTCCATAGATTTGATGCTAGCATTAGGGAGATCGTCATACCATTTTCTAGCATTTCCATGAAGAGTGGCAGAGAAAAGTTTCATTTCCAAATCACCAACATCATCACTGATAGGGTAGACTTCAAATAAAGCCAAAAAATTATCCATGTGATCTTCAACCCTAACCCCATCATTACCAGTGAATCTAGGGAGCCAATTTTCATACCTCAGAGGCATTTTTCAAGGGTAACCCATAATTTTACTCATATCTAAGGGTTTAAAATTACCTGGGTCCCATTAAGAAGCCATGGTTGTTTTTTTCCTTAGTGTTGTCGCCAAATATTTCTTCTAGGGATCATCAAATGGAAAGAGGGAATCAACCTCAATGGACTCACCAGGTAATATTTGTGAAGTAAAGGGTTTCTATAAAGGCTTACCTAAAAATTTTCATTTGAGGAAAATTGAATCAATGTTCCACAGCAGTTGCGCCAAAAATGTTATCAAATAATCTATACTTTCCCACAACCTAAAGGAAAATAGGATTATATTGACGTAAAATAGAGTTATCCCTATCATTTTCACCCTAATAGGGTACCTATTTCTCTTTATAAGGAAGAAAACCTCACTGTAAGGGAGATGTCCAAAGACCTAGTTGGTTTATGAAAGGCAGAAAGACATGGTGAAAACCCACCTCTCTCTATAGGTTACTCAACAAAAGAAGTCACTTGAGTAAATTTTAAAGGGACAAGGGAATGTTAAAGTAGGTTTGTACCTTCCCTTTACCAATGAAACATTAAACGTCAGTAATAAAAATGATATCAATGATTATAATCAATGACTTCTTAGACAAATTATGTGTTGTTGGAACAAGTTATATAAAGATGAGATTATAGAAGCAAGAATGTATCTTGAAAATTGTAAGTTATGATGACAAGACAAGATATAAAATGGCTTGCAAACTTGATAATACTTTGTCACTCACAATTTTCAAGATTAACACAAGTCAATAAATGACTTAAATGGTTGTCCAAACATTTATAAAAAAATTGATTAATGATGATGAAATCAATGCAAAACCACTTCAAAAAAGTATTATAATAAAGCAATAAGACACTACTTCAATATCCACTTATTACAATTTTCTTAGTAAAAATGTTGAATGGTTTTTATGGATGATTTTAGGGATGTTAGGGGCTAAAACAATGGTTGCAACAACAACTATGACAATGGTAACAAATTCAAAATTTTCACTTTAGAAAGGAAATTAAACACACACTTTAACACTTATTCATAGTGCCTTGCCTTTTACAAATTATTGGATGAGTTAGATGGTTAGTAGGTTGATAAAAGATCCAAATAAACAGTTGTAGCAGTGATTATGACAACAACAACTTGGTTGTTAGTATATCTAGGTTAGTTTAGCAAGTTAGTTAAAGTTAGTAGAGTATCAAGTAGGGAATTGAGCTTGAAAGTT
This sequence comes from Picea abies, assembly GCA_900067695.1. NCBI lineage: Eukaryota > Viridiplantae > Streptophyta > Pinopsida > Pinales > Pinaceae > Picea > Picea abies. The sequence goes on along the minus strand of CBVK0100005517.1, from coordinate 12,145 downwards.
GATGATCATTTTCAAAGTACAAAGTGGATTGTATCTTCCTCTTGGAGGTTTATCCCTCCCTTTACATTTGGAAGTTGTAGCTAACTTTGGAATTCATTACTTCCCTTGAACCAAAACTATTGATTATTTCTCATATATTGTGCATTGTGTATTGTGGTGTATTGGTGTAACTCTTATACTATTGTTCATTGCTCATTGGATATAATTGAATGGTTTAATTATAATTTGAAAAAGGTTTTTAAATTGTACTTGATACTAATTCACCCCCCTCTCAGTATCAACACCTTCTAAATATGCAAATTATTGATGATACAAAAAATTATAAGAGGGAAAAAGTCCTCCTAGATTTTGACCTTAACGGACAAAGTTCTTGGGTGTAGGAACTTCTAGGCTCTACTAAATTTCTCTCCTTATCCTTTCTATGGAGTAGAATATATGCAACAATAACCAATTACAGACCTCTAGAGTGATAACAATTTAGGGCTCTAGGGTTTCACTAGTTACTAGATCATTTTAGTGAAATCTTGGCAAATAAAAAGTAAGAAAGTAGTGACTTAAGTTTCTTACTTCAAGAATTAAATACGCCATGCAATTTCATAATCTTGTATAAGAAAATAAAACCATACCTTAAAATTTTCAATACATGGAAAAATGCATATTCTACTTAGTTGCACCAAGAATAATCATGAGTATACCATGCAAGATCACCATAAAACTCCAAAAAATGATCCAAGTTGTAAAAACAAGCATTAATCAAGACTGGTGCCTCACAATTTCATACAATAACCCTATTAGGGTGCAAATTTTAGACCTATTGTCTCCAAGGACAAGTTATGATGAAAATGAATGTGACTTTATACTTATTTATAGAAAAATGGACCTTAAATTAATTTAAGTGCACAATTATTGGGTCGACCTTGCCAGCTTTTTACACAAATTGAATATTGAAAAAATAAAATTAATTTGCATCTAAGAATCACTCTAGGGATGACATCACTCCCCTATAGGGTGACATTGATCCCCAAGTATGGAACACTAGGAAGAGAAGGTGAAACACTGGGCCTCCAAAGGCCTAAAACCCTTTCCACATGTGAAAATACCTCATACATTCAAGATGATAAGACCATCTTTAGATGACATCTAGGGTACCCAAGATGACATCCATGGCCCTCAAGGGATAATTTCCATGTGGGAGGAGGAAGATCTTTTAGGTTTATCTTTGCCAAGGTGCCTCCAAAGGAAACATCCTTCTTTCTCCCGGTGCAAGTTTTCAATCCCTACCATTCCCCTTGGTCGGGGTCTCAACATCCATAGGTGAGCTTTGATCCCTATGAAGGTCTGAGCTAATCATTCCCTCATGTGCACTTGTCGACCAGGAAAGGTTCTACAGCAACAAGAAGTATGTCCTCTAGGGATTCATAAGTCACAACGATTATAGCATGTAAATCACATAAAATAATTAAATTACCCAAACATGTGCATCAAGCCACCCTTAGCCCCAAACAAATCCTCAAATACATTATTCAATTTGTCAAGTTAGGTTTGGAGAGGTTCCGACGGCGTCTTATTGGGATAACCTCTCTTAATTTTGGGGTGTTTCCTAGGTGGAGACTAGCACAAGCCATGTAAGTGAATAAGGTGGCACTGGGTAAATATTTGGGCATGGGGTGAATGTGATAATAGTGAAATGTAAAGTATTACCTATGGGTGCCTTTGTATAGGGTGAGTTTCACCTTGTCATGAATGCAATTGTTTCCTAGACCATTCATTTCCTTTTACCAGATTAACTTTATTTATTTTTCTCCTTTTCTCTTGTTCTTCAAGGAAATAGTTGACAGACACTATCCTGGCTTGATGACCAGAGGTGACAACATTATCCACAATAATTTCATAGAAATGAGAAGGTTGGATCATGATGAGACCCCATTTCTCTTGGACATGCCACCAAGAGACACTACCCTGGCCTGGTGACCAGATAGGTGGTAGTGTGATATGAATACATTCTCATGGTCATAATAGGTTGGCTCTTGATGAGACCTCCTATCCATTAACTAGTAACTTGAGTTCTTATGTTAACTTATGCGTTCTCTTTTCTTACTGAGATGTTTTTCAATGCTTTCTCGAGGATATTTGGGTGAACCATATCGAAGGTTTCAACATTGTATTTTAACTCTTTCCAACTACTTTTACCCTCTGGAAATTTAACCCATTCTTCCCACAAGGTAAGGTACAACCCTTCCTAGTGTATCCAATCCTAATTCCCTAAAAAGGATGGGGGAGATGAAAGGAATAGATATGGAAGGTGATAAGAATGGATGGAAGAGACGATGAATTTTCTACACAGATCCACCTAGTAGAAACCCATCCTAAAAGGAAATCAACTCAGTAGGACACTGTCTCACCCTTCCAGATATGAACCAGGCAAAGAGAATAATTTCCAAGAATACATGATGAAATTGATTAAGGATTCAATACAACATATTCAAGTACTTCAAAAATTAGAGTGATACATACCACAATACCCAGACTCATTACCTCATGGAGAAAGACTCACGACTACTTCAAGACCATGCTAGTGTGAAGGATATTGTTGTTGGTGATAAGTGGAATGAAATGAAGAAAAGAGGGACCCTTTGGGGGCATGCTAAAGTCATTTGTCTCTTTGTACTCCATGTCTAGGACATGTGGGCCTCGAGACATGATCTCCTTAGTTATCCCTAGGCTAGGGGATAACAAAGCCTTTCGACAGTTCAGATATTCGATGATCTAGAATTTTTTTGTTGTGTTGTTTGATGGAGGGAACTCGAAAGCCCAAAGTCTCAGATTTAATATCCATTGTAGATTCCAAGAAGGGAAAGAATATCCCCTCCAGTCATTTGATCAAGGGATGATTCAAAGATGACCGTGGTGACTTGAGAGAGTGGAAGGATAGGGTAATACCCATAGTGGTCAGTCACGTCCCTTTATGACTGATTTCATCCTCTAAGCACTCCAGGTAAATTATGGTAAATTTTGGCAAGTGTACACGGAGAGCCGTAGTCTCGGAGCTCCAAAAAATAACTTTTATTTCCCAACGCATCAGGGTAAAAGGAATAACACCTATGGTTTAAAACCGACAAGTAAAAGGGATTAGTATAAGCTCCCAACATGTTTTGTGTTAAGTCTCCAACATAATTTGATGAACTTGTGTGTCAGAGAATGATCCAATAGGTATCTAAGAGCAGTATTGGGCTCCATAGGAAGATATAGACACCGAGAGGTCTCCCTTTTGCATCATCTATGATGCCACCACAATCATTGTCAGTGTATCCAATAAGTTTTAAATCTTATGAAGTATAATAAATAATGTCAAAGTCTTTTTTTCCATTTATATATCTCAGAATTATTTTACATGCCTTTCAATGGGATTCTTTTGGAGATTCCATGAACCTTGAAATTAGGCTCACTCCATACATAATATTAGGTGTTGTTTCTATCAGATACATAAGTATACCTAACATTGTTTTAAACAATGTGGGATCCACCTTGGACCCTTCATCTTCCTTAACTTTAATCCTATTATGACAGTTGTTGGGGATGCTTTGGAATTTATCATGTTGAATCTTTTTAAAATTTCATGCGTATATTTAGATTGTGAAATACCACACTTGGACATGTGAACTTCAATACCCAGAAAATATCTCATAAGCCCCAAATCAATGATTTCAATGTCATCCTTCATGTTTGACTTAAATTCTTCTATGCCAAAATCACCTGTAAAAATCAAATCATCTATATATAAGACAACAGTTAACATATTACCTTGTTGTTTTTCTTTGATGTACAAAGTTGGCTCACATTCAGTTCTTTTAGATCGATTCTGTGTGAAATAGGAATCTATGTGACTATACCAAGCTCTGGGATATTTCTTTAACCGATATAGTGCTTTCTTCAGCTTGTATACTTTGTTTTCTTTTCCCAGAATGTCATAGCCTTATGGTTGTTCCACATACACTTCTTATTTAAATATCCATTCAAAAATGATGAATTTGCATCCATTCAAAAATGATGAATTTGCATCCATTTTATAAACAAACCATTTGTTCTGTGCAACAATGGCTAACATAGTTCTGGCTATGTCCATGTGTGCAAGAGGAGAAAATGTTTCATTGAAATCAATTCTAGGTTGTTGTGTAAAACCTCTTACAACTAACCTTGCCTTATCCTTCTACACATTTCCTTTGTCATATTTCTTGGTTTTATAAATCCACTTGACACTTATCACATCCTTATATTCATGTACATCTACCAACTTCCATGTCTAATTATTCTCTATGCCTCCGAATTCTTCATCGATGGATTGAGCCCATACAACATGTTTGACAACTTCTTCAAAAGTTAATGGATCATATGTTTGTGAAAACAAAGAAAAAAATGAAAATGAATTTGCTATGTCAACATTATAGATGTCACACCAACTTCTTTTCTTCTTTGCTGACAAACTTGGTAATGTTGGATATGGATATGTAGAACTACTTGGACTTGTTTCTAGAGTTTGTTGTGATCTAGGTGTGGACTACGCACCTGCAAATCTCACTGGAGTAGTTTGTGTTGTGATTTGCATCAGAGTTCCATGAGTAGAAGGAACTGCGCACTAATTTATAACTTGTGTTTGAACCAATTCATCCTCTCTGTCATCGTGACGCATAGCATTAATCATTCTAACTGTCCTTTCTATGCTTCCATCACATGCTTCATTCTTCACAAATTGAACATCGCCACTGATTATGACTTTCCTTGTAATAGGATCATATAGTTTGTATGATTTTGTGTCTTCATAATGTCCAACAAATACACATTTTTGTCCTATTTTGTCTAGCTTCTTTCTCAACTCATACGGAACATGTACGTATGTGACACAATCAAAAAAATCTAAGTGCGCCACATTATGCTTCAGACTTGTCCAGGCTTCTTGAGGAACTTTATTTTTCACACTCTTTGTTGGGAATTTGTTCATGAGGTATACTTCATTTTCTACTGACTCAACCCAACACTCGTTTAAGAAATGTTTGGTTGCCAACATATTTTGCACCATTTCCATGATGGTTCGATTCTTTCTCTCTGCGACACCATTCTGTTGTGGTCTATACCACACAATGAATTGCTTGTAGTGCCATAAACTTTACAAAAGTTTTGAAAATATATTGAAACACATTCACCTCCTCTGTCAGTTATTAGAACCTATATGTAATAACCACTCTGCTTCTCCATAATTGATTTGAACTGCTAAAAACAACTCAATGCGTCAGATCTATGTTTTAGGAAATAAATCCATGTTTTTCTTGAGAAATCATCAATAAATGTTAGAAAATATGTATTTCCTCCTATAGATAATGTTTGCATTGGTCCACATATATCTAAATGTGCAATTTCCAATGGATCTTTTTCTTTGCATGATTTTCCAACTGAAAATGATTCTCTGTGTTTCTTTCCAAAGATGCATCCTTCACATATTATTTCTCGTTTTTCAATTAATGGAAAACATTTTACCATATCCTTTTTATGTAGAAACTTCAGACCTACAAAGTTTAAATTTCAAAATATGAAATTCCATACCCAAGAATCATCTTGTACAATAGATTGTAATGCTTCCTGCATCTCTGTACCATTGTCTTTGTTTCCTTTAAAACTTTGTGCACTACCTTATCCTTCCTTGGAAATACGCACACTGACTTCTTTCATTTCTACTTTGAATCCAATGTCAGAGTGCACATACTTTGTGTCACACACAAATTGCACTGTATTTTTCTTCATGGTTGGATTCAATGTCAATGGAAACATTATGTTTCTTATCATCTAAATTATTCCAATAAGTTGATTGCTTGGACATCTATCCATACTAACAAAGTGATTATCTGCCATGTAAATTGTGTATCGTTTCTGTAACAATTGTCCTATTCTCATCAAATTATGCTTTAGACCATAAACATAATATACATCAGGCATGACATTTTTTCCTCCTTGTTTAGTTAAAATGTTAATATTGCCTTTGCCTAAGACAATGACTTGGATCTCTGTTCCAAGTGTAACTTTAGTTTGGACTGTCTTATCCAAACTAGAAAACAACTCTAAGTTTCTTGTCATGTGATTACTACAGCCTGAATCTAAATACCATATGTCACATGGAATTTCTTGAGAAACATTGCATTCAACTGGTGATACTATAGGAATTGCTTCAACGCACACCATCAACATAGGATTGGAGGGAGTATTTGTAGTGTTTGATTGATCTTCACCTTGCTTTTTTTTATTATATTGTCTCTTTGTGCACTCATATGCATAATGTCCACACTTTTTACAGTAATAGAACTAAATCTTTGATTTATAAAATTCTGATTACTTGGTTGACTATTATTTGGATTTTGACTTCCACGAGTCTTTGTAGGACTATTAATTTGTCCACCTCTAGCATAACTCCTTTCTCTTCATGTATAGTTATCTCTCCCCCTTCATCTTCCACAACTTATAGATGAATTCATGGAAAATGTATTGTCTAATGACATATTTGACCTATTTAATCCATGTTCATGATTAATAAGGGAAGCTTGCATGTCATCTAGACTAAATTGGCTCATGTCTTTGTTCTCTTCTAAAGTCACAACAACAACATCAAATTTAGGAGGAAGACTCCTAAGTACCTTCTCAACAACCTTCCTATCTTCTATGGTTTCTCGATCAGACTTAATCTAATTTATCGGGACAATAACATGGGTGTAAAATGAATCTACTAAATTTGTGTCTTTCAATGACAGAGTTTCAAAATCTCTAATAATAATTTGTAGCTTTGAAGTATAGAATTTGTCCATACCTTGATCATAAGTTTGTAATATGTCCCATGCTTCCTTGGCTTTCTTTGTTGATGCAACTCTTGGGAGTATGATCTCATGCATGGCTTGATGTATGTAAAACACCATCATTCCATCTTTCTTCCTCTGATTTTTCAAGGAATCATTATCAACGTGTTTGAGCATATTGTATGTTGCCTCATATGATGGTTCCACATAGCCATTTTTCACTATCTCTCATAGATATCAACCCTGAAATAGTGGCTTCATGGTCAAGGACCATAGCTCATAATTTTTTCCTGGGAGATTGCAGATTTGAAGTAGAAGCCATATTTTCACTTTACAATAGAACTACTACTCTTGAAACTTACTCTGATCAATCTAATCTGATAGAACCTACTCTAATAGAACCTTCTCCGATACCAGATCTCGAATCTACAACGCGTAAAGAAACTCTACACAACATAGTGACAAATACTGTGCACCACAAAACTTTGTGACTGAACTCTTGGGACTTATCACGCAGATCAAATACTGTGTGTTGTGATTAAAACACTTAATAAACAATTTTCGACAACAAAATCAACATTGTGCTATACTTAGCATATAAAATATGAACTTAGGCTTGTGCATAAACATAAAGAACTTCATCACAAAAATAACTTTAATATATTATGAACTTACATACTACAATACTATGTCGAGCTTATGCTTCAACAAATTCTGAACAACTTTTACAAATTTGTAGAACCAAAGCTTGTGCTCTTAGAGTTCTCACACTCCTCAAAATTGTTGTTGCTCGCTAACTTACATGTATGTTCTCTTTGTTTTGTATGTTTTTGATTACTTACATACTTGGACATACAGAGACTCAAACTGAAACTTCAAGTAGAAGCTAACAGACTCAAACATTAAAGATGACCATAAATTTTGACTAGCAACATGGCTCGAGAAATACAAAGATTGGATCATTAAATAAACTCTTGCTAACACTCTTGCTTGACGTAATGACTTTAAACTCTAATCTCTAGGATCTCTCTCATATTCTAGATACTCTTCCTTTTGGCTCTCTTATTTATCTTTCTTGTGACACTTCTTACATTTGCATTTGTGTGACTCCAGTTCTCACAATAAAAATGGATAACAACAATCTAAAACATTTGAAAACCAGGGGCAATAATCTACTTGTAGTTCTTCACATGTACTCAGGAATCGGCCATTCAAGTTAAAGAGAAAACTCTTTCAGGCCGCCATTATCAAGCTCTTCCATGTACACAACTTTTACACTTGTTTGCTGTGGCCTCATTCTGTATCGTTGCATTAATCATTACATGAGACCTTTTGAATAACCGAGGACAATCTTTGTTACTCTTAATTTGATATGCACAAATTCAATTTGCATGTAATTTTGTCCGCATTAAATTTCATATCATTTTTATTTTCTGTGAAATTAAAGTATTTATTTTACAAGAAAATTGGAACTTTAATAAAAATAGTTTATATAAAGATAATTGCGGAAGAACTTGAGGTTGGATGTATTAACCTGTTATAAAAGTTCATATAATTTTTTTTTCCCTATATATTATATAACTAAAAATATAATTTAATGATGCAGATTATATTTTTGAATTCTAAAAATATATATTATATAACTAAAAATATAATTTAATAATGTAGATTATATTTTTGAATTCTAGAAATATAATTTATGTAAATTATATTTTTGACATTAAATCAAAATCATTATGTTTGTTAATGAAAAAGTGACTACTCGTAATGGTTTGAATTTCTTAATTAATGTTTTTTACATCATACAAAACATCTGAAAACCAGTTCATTATATTTGTTAACTATCTTATTATGTTTTTGATTCTTATATAAAACTTTTATTATATTTTTGACATTTATATAAAACATCTGAATTTCTTCAAATCAGTGTAAGAAATTCAAACTATTACACCCATTTAAATGACACCCATTTAAATGATTGCTCCCTTTTTGACAATCTCTCTCTCATTAACAACTAAAAGCAGTAATCACATTATGTTTGTTAACAACGTCATTATGTATTATATATTTCACATTATATAAAACATATGAAAACCAATAGAAATAATTTACATGGAGTATTCGTTCCATATGAGTAATTGGAATTCAATGTCTCACATATGTCATTAAGAAATTCAATCGAAGCTCCAAACTAAGAAGACCATGTTTGGCCTGTTCCTTTTCTCAACGGTTATTAATTATATTGATTATTTTAGACAAAGTTGGCCTGCAAAATCCTCAAAGGCCCGTCTTTCTTTGATGTGTGCTATGTTCTTGCAAAATCTCCAATTAAATAATTGGGGTTAGGATTTTTTAATTAGTGTTAAGGTAAACTATTACGATTTTCCATATCATGACATTGGGATTTTAGTGTTATTAACATTCACATGCTTTTACTATTGTTTTTTGAAAAGTGGAGTAATTCAAATATAATTGGGATTTAATGTTTATTTGAGATTAAACAAATTATCAAGAAAAAAGAATTTTCAAATAAAGAACAAATAGAAAGTACACATCCATATTAATATTTTAATGGTATGTCAAACCTAAAAGAGTATTTAACTTGTCAATTGGGTAAGTAATTGATAGGTTATTCGGGAATGGGAATCCGAATATTTCTATCTTATCAAAAAATTCTAGGATTCATAATGATTATGTTACAAGGTTCTTGTATACATGATGTCATAGATTGATATGATTGTCATAGATTGCTATAAAGGATGGTGAAATAAAATTTTATAATGTAATTTTTTTTTATTGGTGTTGTTTTTATGATTATGTTTTTAACTTACCATGTAAACTAAAAAATAATTTTGAAAATTTAACTTGTAAGTAACTCTTGTATTGTTAATGAATCATTTTCATGGAAGGACAAAATTCTACTTTTATTTGTATCTTTAGATAAAGTGCTTTGTAAGCATGCTATGTAAGGAGGATCTCTTGGTCATCAAGATGAACTTTCTCTCTGAGTGGTACTAGTTAGGTATCCCAAATTCTTATGGAAAGTTAGATTATTGAGCATATATATTGAACATTGAATTCTTAAAAGTCTTATGTACAAAATGAAGACATAAGAACACAATGTTATACCTACTTTGATGTGTCCATATGATGGGTTGCTAGTAAATAAATTTAAAGTAGGGAATTAGGAACAACTTTGAAAGTAGGATCTAAATTTAATGTAATCATGTATTAATTACTTTCATAATCAACTTAAGTTGGTGAAGAAAAGGATTCAATATAATGATCAATTCCATATGTTCTTGTTTTCTAACATGATCATAAATCAACAAACCACTTGTTTTTACTTGATAGCATGGCATTTTTCCATGAGATAAGATTAAGATTAAGGATAAATGGTGTAAGAATTTTTTATGAAATAGGATTCAAGGATCATAAATCAATAAGCCATTTTTTCTTATTTCCTAACCTAACATTTTTTCATTAAATAAATTTCAAGGATAAATGATTTTTTTCTAACATAACATTTTTTCATGAAATAAAATTAAATAACCATAAATCAACAAACCATTTGTTCTTATTCTAGCATAACAATTTCACATAAATTAAAAAAGATAAATGAACATCCACCCAAAAAATATTGACCTAAAAGGGAAACATTATTAACGAGAGGACTCAACCTTCATTTCAATTTCATCCTATAGTTTGATTGAACTTCATTTCAATTTCCTCCGATAGTTTGATTGATGACTCCTGAAATGATATGGACCACCGGAATCAAAGGAGGGTGGATCAGGTGGTTGAAAAATGATTTTAGCAAACCTTAGAGTAGATCAGGAAGGAGGACTGATTGACGACAAGGGTGGCATATTCAAAAACTCGTTTGACAACTTTTCTCTCAAACTTAGGATACATGATGCTTTATTAACAATCAAATTGAGAATTTCTTTGAGAATATCAATTTTATTTTTTTTTAGATCTTTCCATATTCTAACTCTATTTCCTCTTCGTACCTTCAACACTAACCACCTCCCTGGCCCATTCAAAAATCTTTCCATATTCTAACTCTATTTCCTCTTTCTACCTTATACACACTTGGAAATTGGAGTGCACATGATTAACACACACAAAGCAATAGATTGTATTACTTGCCCACTTACACACATACATAGGTAAATATATAGTTGGATTCGGATTCAACTGATTCCATATTTGGAGGGAGTGGTTGAGAAGATATCTCAACAGCCTCTTACAAATCTTCAACCAACCCAATCTAGTCTCCTAAAGTAAGCTTTATTCTAATACCCTCCCTTAATGCTTACTTTACAAATTACAATACTTAATCACAATTACAACATTTAAACTTTCCTCTGTCTGTCTGGTTTTCCTCAGCACTGAAACTCACTCTGCAATCACACGGCTTCCGCTCTTTCTTCTTCCTCTTCTTCAAGCTTTCCATCGACGCATTTAAAGTCAAAACACCTCTGACCATCTTTCTTGCACTTGTATACTGGACAATTTGACAACTTGACTCATCGGGGCTTCCGTGATAAAAGTTGACAATTATTGATGCATTCTATGAACTTGCCTTCATCTGTCTGAACTTGCCTTCATCTGTCAGATTTTTGCTTTCAGTTGTCCTTCAGTATCTAGAAGAAAAGTTTGGATACTGAATGTCCTCAACATTCCTTTACACAAGGTGACTTCCAATAAAAACAATGTACTTTATACTGAGGCTGCCAGCTTGCATCAAAATACAAGTTCTTATTTTTACATAAACACTTACACACAAAACTTTAAACTGACCACGTAAAGGTAACATGTAATTGTCGATCTTGGAGCACCGAAGTACAACAAGAATATACAACTTATAACATACTGGACATAATCAAACTAGTAACATGCTCTTGTGGCACCGAAAAACACACAAGAACTACAAGCTTGAACTACATCACTATGTTCAAAATTTGGTTCTATTTGATTTACAAAACACACCAAACAAAAAAACTAATTTCACACAAAGATCCATCCACGGATGTGCTGCATAGTGACCAACATCTGTCCATAACAACACCTCCTTTCTAGGCAATGAAAAATTTACACGAGCACCTCATTTCTGCAACACAATTGCAGTGATTAGTGTGACTTCCTTTCACATTGGCACTTCACAAGAATGGCACTGGTGGTTACAGTCTTTAAGGAAATGGAAGCTACTCCTACTTTCAACAACTTCCCCAGGTTCCCAACTTGTAAGCTGCATTCAATTATATTTGCACTATGCATTTGCACCTTACCAGTGAGATCGGAAGAGC
>CBVK0100005516.1:0-15403 GCA_900067695.1 Picea abies | reverse complement strand
GGCAAAGAACATGGTCAAAATCGGGGACCAACAGTCATGTCGCTGTCCCTGTCTGCTCTCTTAGAAAACATGTTGTTGTCACTCTGCATCCCTGAGTGTCCCAGATTCATCCTCCATAGTGCTCTCGACTGTCTATGGATTGTTTCCTACCCGCGAACAATCCTTATAGAGTTTTCAGCACTCCGTCTTCTCCCTCTGCTTGAAATATACAAACAGAGTTCTCGCTCTGATACCACTTGATGTGTATCAGAGTGCTCTTTACCTCTTATGCCTCCCTCATCTGAAATATACAGACAAGAATCAGGCTCTGATACCACTTGATGCAGTAAGACATGACCACCACCTCGCACTCCTAATCACATGATCAATCAATCATTTCATGAGCTGAAGCGGCTCTTCCGATTCCTTGTCGGAATCTCTGCTAAAAACCCGATCCACGGGTCCTTTTCTTTTGCCTCATGGTATTTTTCATTCAACCGTGAACTTCCCCGACTCAGTTTTGGGTTTTGGGACTTTATGGTTCCCGATGTCAAGAGTACCCTGTCCTCATGGACTCCTGAACTCCGAAATACTAATGCACCCCCTTTTGGCCTTAGCCCATCCTGGCTATGCCCTAGTCCATGTGACCACTTCTTATAAGACCGCAGCCTTACCTCCTTTTCGGGGTTTCAGACTTTCTTATGTCAAAGAGCATAGACACTTTGTCCTTCAAATCCCCGATATCCCGATATGACCTTAGCTGGCCCCCACACAATGGAGCTTTCCTTCTTATCGGGATTCTGAACTTTGCAATTCTGAAATGTATGAACTTCTTTTCCACGGGATTCTTGATTTCTCGATTCTTGTAATGCCGATGGAAGAAGTTTCTTTCGGGAAATATCCCAAATGCTCTGATATCTTCCACACGTCCTCCTATGATGGACGGTCCTGATCGCTTCTTGTGATTTCGGAGTTTTTGATGCACTGATGACAGAAATCCCCTATCAACTCAAAACCCCAGTATCCGATATACCAATGGGTCGCTCGATCCCCACCACACGTCTCCACAAATGGATGGCTTAGATTCAATTTCGTGATTTCTTCATGGAAAATTCTCGATCTCCTTTCTTCAAGATCTCTGATATCCCGATATGTGAAACCCCGATGACAACAAACCCTCTTTTGGGGATTTCTCCTCTATTGTTCATGAAGTTTTAACCTCCGTGCAACTCTCAACAAATCCGACAGTTGTCGGGTCTCTAGATCAAGATCCAACGGTCAAGATCTGTTCTTCCTATGCGCTTACTCCAGAGGCTAAGCCCCGCACATCTTCACCCGAACCAACGGCTGACGGGTATCTGAGGGAGATCCGATGACTGACGATCTCCTCTTCTGTGTGCTCCTATTTCTCCTCCTTGGATGTGAAAATCAATGGTCTAGATCTTTCTCTCCTATCAATCTAGCGGTTGTTGTGCTCCCTCCTGAGCTTCTGCATTTTCTTCCAGTGCCTGGAAGAATTACAAGTTCTCAAAGGCCTCAACCATTGTCTTCCATATCCTCTGTGAACTCCTTGCAGCCACGACTCTGTGCCTAAAATCACTCGCCCTCCTAATCTTATCCTTCTTCTGAACCCTTAAATGATTCTTCAACTCCTGCATCTCTGCGGGGTAGTCACATGCACAAAAAAGTGTTATCCGTCCTGAGATTTCCTATAGCTTCGACCTCCAAGGAAACTCAATTCTTTTTCCTTTCTCCCTCAGATGGAGAATACTTGGGATGCCCTCCTGGATATCCTTCTTCTCAAGCAACCTTTTGCTAAGTCTGCAGGGTGTTCAACAACCCTGTGAAGATCCCTCAATAGTTTCTTCCTTCAGAATACAAAACTCAAAGAGTTCTCTTCCCTCTATGCCTAACTTCACAATGTCTCAATGCCCACCTGGCAGAGTGTCTTCTCATAGAACGTTCAACAGTTCTATCCTCTGTGCACTCCTTTCTCCTACCCAATGCCCACCTGGTAGAGATCTTAGAATCCTTAGTGATTCTGGTTTCTTTTTGAACTTGCAGCAGAGTTCCTTCCCAATGCTCTGTGCCTGTGCTCAATGCCCTACTGGCAGAGTGTCAAGAATCCTCAATGATTCTAACTTCTTAAGAACTCACATCAGATTTCTTTTCAATGCACCTCTGTGCATATGCTCAATGCCCACTTGGCAATGATCTACAGAATCCTCAGTGATTTTGTCTACAACTATGTTCTTCTCCCACAGCCTAGCCTCCAAGGTGTTCAGGAACCTCATAGGTCTTTTCCTGAGTTGTTGATTTCAGCTATTGTGCCGCAACATGTCTTCGTCTAAACCCGCAATGTTCAGAAATGCACCTTTGTGCACAGCTATTAGAACACACAACATTCTATCACACCCTCCTGGTGTGAAGCCTCAAAGACTTCTATCCTTGAAAATCAAACACACTCCTGCAAATGCAAACCTACAGCATACATCTACAACATACAATGGAACACACCAAGACATCCACATAATACATAAATACATGCAGGAAAAACTACTTATGTTTATATTAATAAAAGTGCCTCTTTACAAAGGTGTTCCTGAGCACAGCCTGTAACAAGGTCTCAGGTCCTTCTTTTCTTCTCTCTACTCACAGATTCCCTTCTCTCCTCTCTATGCTAGCTCTCTACTCTCTACTAAAGAGATACAATAGATCTTTTACATGAGGGGACTCTTCGACCTCTTCCCTCCAATCTACCTACCCTATTCAATTACATTGAATGGGATGTCTAGTCCAACATCTGGATCTAGATCTCAGCCTTACAAAACATTAAAGGTCTATCTTATCTACAGCCTGCGCAAAGGCACGACTTCACGGCTCAACATCTTAAACATTAAATTTACATTCAATTCAAATCAAAATGAGGACTGCGCCTCTCTTCATCACGTGAATTGAATTCGCTGACGTGGCTGGCTGGCTGGATGGATGATGTGGAGAGATGCTCCTGCATCATACTCCTCGGCTGCAAAATTCATGAGCTCCAGTTCATGAGCTTCCCATCTCAGTTGTTGAAATCCTCCTGGATCCCAAATCATCCTTTGGAGTTGTTCATCTTCTCTGTTTCATTGCGGCTGCTGTTGCTACTTCTGCGTTGCTGTTGATGCTCTTCTTCCCAAATTATCCTCATTGGCAGTCCTTGCTGACCTTAACATCATCCTTCTGATTTCCTCGATCACTGCATCCAGCTGCTCTAGTGGCTGGTCCTGTTTTTGCAGTCTCCCTAGCTACAAATTTTTTTGCTCATGGGCAGATCACTGTGATCTCCCATGCCATCCTCATCAGCTTCAAACTTCACCTGTTTGATGTGCACACTCTGCACTTTCACCCTTCTCTCTAGGGATTTGAATTTTTCATACATATTAGCCAAACTAATGCTATATTCTTCTTCTTCTACAAACTCCCATGTTGCAGTCTTTTCAGTCTCCTGGCTGAAAATATTGAGCCATTCCTCAAAATGCTCATCATCCTCTTCTTCTTCTTCTGCTGTCAACTTTAGTGTTGCACCTTCTTCAGCTTCTTGGCTGAATATGTTGAGCCATTCCTCAGAATTCTCTATTTCCTCTCCTTCTTGGGAAGCTTCCAAAGTCTTCTCCAATTCCTCTTCCCTGACAGTCTCAACTAGCTATCCCTCTATTGTTGATGCACCGACAACACAAATTTATGTCTCCTCCTGGGAAAGTGCTAGGAATACCTTGATTCCCCCAATCATCAGAAGATTTATCATATATTCCTCTTCTATTAGCTACACCTACTGATCTAAATCCATTTCTGAGCTCACCTTCTCTGTCAGCTCTTCAGGCTGATTCCAACTCATCTGCTCATCCCTGCCCACCTGGTAATATGGGATCTGTTAACTGCCCTCCTGGCAGATTATGAGATCAATTGATCCCATCTTCATTAGAAAACCTTGTTGAATTGAACTCACCTTTGAGTCCATGAGACTTTTATATAGTCTCGAATGTTCATCTCTACCCACCTGGCAATCTGAGATTCTTCCACTACCCTCCTGGGAGTCTTCGAGATCCCACAGCGACCTCATTTCATTGCCTAGCTGGCAATGTGAAATTCCTTGGATGTCCTCATGAAAGTCTGTGAGATCCTGTAGTGAGCTCATCTCATTGCCCACCTGGAAAACTGGAATTTCCTCTCTTCCCTCCTGGCAGTTCTTGAGATCTTCAGCCGATCCCAATTTCATTTCCTTGCCCACCTGGCAATATGGAATTTGTTCTCTTCCCTCCTAGCAGTGCTTGAGATCTCTAGCTGATCTCATTTCACCCTCTACATCATTGAGACCTCTCCCAGTCTCTGGTTCACACATCTGAACCATTTCCTCAGGTCCGTCGAGGTTTTCAGCATACCTCAACCATCCTCTTAACAACCTACGTTGTCTTCTAGCCATCAACTCCTTGACTAGCCATTTTGCTTTTTCCTTCCTCATGGGCCATTCATATACCCATATCGACTTTGCTTTCTGTTGCATCCACCATGCAATATTTTCTATTTATTTCTTTATATCAGTGAGCTCTTCATCTATATCTTCTTGGCTCCATAGATTTGAGGCTTTCCTTCCAGCATACTTACGGCCTTCAGTAGCCATGTTGTTGTCCCTATCTTCTCTCCTAGAAAACCTATTGCTGTCACTCTGCATCCCTGAGTGTCCCAGCTTCATCCTCCACAGTCCTCCCAACTCTCTATGGATTGTTGCGTACTTGCGAACAATCCTTACAGAGTTTTCAGCACTCCATCTTCTCCCTCTGCTTGAAATATACAAACAGAGTTCTCGCTCTGATACCACTTGATGTGTATCAAAGTGCTCTTTACCTCTTATGCCTCCCTCATCTGAAATATACAGACAAAAATCAGGCTCTGATACCACTTGATGCAGTAAGACATGACCACCACCTCGCGCTCCTAATCATGGGATTGATCAATCATTTCATGATCTGAAGTGGCTCTTCCGATTCCCTGCTAGAATCTATGCTAAAAACCCAATCCACAGGTCCTTTTCTTTTGCCTCATGGTCTTCTGCATTCAACCGTGAACTTCCCTGACTCAGTTTCGGGTTTTGGGACTTTATGGTTCCCGATGTCAAGAGTACCCTGTCCTCGTGGACTCCCGAACTCTGAAATACCAATGCACCCCCTTTTGGCCTTAGCCCATCCTGGATATGCCCTGGTCCATGTTACACATTAAAATCACTCAACTGGATAAGTGTCGCATATTCCTCTCAATTGTCGTAAGTGTCAAAACTTCCTTACAACTTTCGCAAGTGTCATAAGTTGATTACAAGTGTCACAAATGTTGTTGAATCATACTGCCATGATGACGACACTAAGGAGGCACTTAAAACATCTTATGTACTTGGTTTGAAGAAGGAGAACTGATTCACTGGAGTCAAACAACTCTTAACACCTAAAAAGGGCTTCCAATCATGAATTTTGAGGGTGAACGCTCCTATGAAATAGCCTTAGGAGCGCTGGTGCTCCCCCATAAGGCCTCAGGGAGTGTTATAACGCCTCCTTACCCATCTGCAGGAGCGCTGCCCACTTTTGAAGCGCTGGCGCTCCCCTTAAGCCTCTCAGGGAGTGTTCTAGCGCTCTGATCCCCTTTTGAAGGAGCGCTCCCTAATCTAGGTTAGTTGTTAGCCCGGTGAGGAGGATAAGGAAAGGATCTTCAAGATTAGGAGGCAGTTGTACTCAATTTCTTGGTTTCGTCAACAGATCCCTGATCTAAGGAGGAGGTTCCCATCTTGTTCTAAACATAACTCAAGAGGTTAAACTCCTCTCAACCTATATAAGCAAGCTCTATGATGGTGGAAAAAGCTCTATGATGGTGGAAATGGGGAAGAATTGCTAGAATGAAACCTATGATCTCATAGGAAACACACAATCAACCAAAGGAGAAGTGATCAGTGAAGCTGCTGTCAGCCAGGTTGTGTATCTTTCGAGCAAGGGTTAGACGAAGGGGACTTGATGAATTTGTCGCATTCGCATCTATGATTGTAAGCATTGTTGTCGTTATTCTCATTAATATGACACGCTTGGCCTGTTTCTTTCTAGTTTGTGTCTGATGTCACATGAACTTATCATTAATTGATAGATATGTTTTCAAGCTAATATCAATAGAGTAGGAAGTAGTCGTATCTTGTTTGTCTACAGAACTCAGCGAGGAGCAAAGGATTGGAGCGCAACTCAGAGCGTGCAGGGACAAACGTCGATTAAGAGGTACTTCTGTTATCCTTCCTTCTCATGTATTATTTTATATAGATTTTAAAGGAATTCAGTGTCCACGTTAAGCATTTTTCTGTCTACGGTTAAGGTCAAGCCTTAGAGGTGATATACCTGTCCACAGGGAGATTTTCCTACAACAGAAACTAGCGACTCCGCTGGGGAGATAGCCTCAAATCGAAACCTCTTGTTTGGATTTTTCTCCTCATTGACCTTATTCTATCCATTGGTTGTTTCAGACCTGGTTCACTCCTCTTTGATTAGTTTCATGAGCTGATTGGCTCCTTACCTTATCACACTCAGCATACTTGTCAAGTTTGAATCCCAATTTTTGGAATTTTTTAACATTTCTGGGGATTTTATACCCTGGCACCCCTGTCCTAGTGTTAACAGAGTGCCAATGCTCCCCCATACCTTTACACAGAGCGCTATAATTATCCTTTCCCTTGGCAACAGAGTGCCAGCCTCTTTTTGGCCAAAAAACCCTCCAGAACTGCCTCTTTCAGGGTTTGCCTCTATGTCTCTTCCGTTGAGCGATCTAGTGAGTCAATTGTTCTTCCTTTTCAGCCTTGACATCTGTCATTTTTGAAGAATAAACACCTTGTCAATTGGATCTTGTAGCCTTCTTCACCATTTTCATTGAGTTTTTTCCTGTTGAGTGAATTTTGAAACCCATGCATTGTTCTTCTCTCCTCATCAGCTGAGTAAAAACCTTGGTGAAGGTCATCAAAGGCCTACAGACCTCTTTATCTTGATTTGAGTCAAGGTCATTGTTCTTCAACTTTTGCTTTTTGGGTGTGAATTTTTGTTTTCTCTTTGATTGTTTCTTTTCTTTCACTTTTTCGTTTTGATTGCAACGAGAGGGTGCATTGTTTGTATGACCTTCGCTTGTGCTAGTTTGATTTTCATTCATGCAAAGACAATTAGCAAGACAAGCATTGTGCTGAATTTATCTTTAAATCATATACAAACAATGAAAAAGCATCTCCATGATTGATTGTGCATATTAGAAGGCATTTAAAAGTTTTTTCATTACATCAGGATTTGATTGAGAAAAATAATCGTTTGGGGACACTCTGTAGTTGTGCTTGTTAGTGAAAAGAACTCTCTCTCTCCCTTGGATAGACGTTCAATGAAAGAAAATGACTGCTTATCATATTCGATGCATTCTTTGGGTATAAGTCATAATTCCATTTGTTTCACTTCCATACAACCCATTTGCGTAAAGAACAGCCACTAAAATCAACGCTAATTAAAAATTATCTAGAAATTTTTTCTTTGCTAGGGTCCTCCACCAATAGTAGAATCTGTGTAGTACTTTGGATTAGGCTGTGAGCATAACTCTCCAAAGTTTCCAAAACAAACAATAGCATCCTGAGTTAGGGAGAGTCAAATCCAGTTATCGTATAAGTCTACCTGGGATCCCCCTCTCAAACAGGGGTTACGCACGAGGTCGCATTCAGGTAAGCTATGGGGACTAACCCTCCGTGGTTTAACTGATTGTGGTGGTTGGATCGTATTATGGGGGTCACTTTGAGGTAAATCCACAATTACTGCGTGGAAGCCTTCTAGTTGATTTCAAGCTTGATACCCTGCTTGTACGTTCCGATCGGACTATCGACTGTTCTCACCCAGGGGCCGACTGCGAATTGGTAACCTTAGTAGCCATAATATTTAGGGTCTTACACAAGGTGAGGGTGGTGGGAAGTCTCACTATACTTGGAACAAACATTGGTCAAACTCACTCGGGCTCCTTGGAGGGTAAATCCACAATTACTGCGTGGAAGCTTTCACCAAGGCATAAGTCTGTTAAGCAAGTCGCCATTGTAACTGTTCCACCCTACCCCCACCCCTTCTGGACTTGATCACGTGATGTTGGATTTCATCACCAACTAGTATGGTCATCAAAAGAAGGTCCTGTTTGCTTGGTTGTGATTCTTAGATTTTTTAGCGTGTGCTGTTTCTTTTCACTAGTTGGCCATAGATTTCTTTCGCCGAATCTTTTCCGCCAACATTGACCCTCCACGCCGTTCACGGAGGCTACAGGGACTTCCTCCAGAAAATATGGAAGGAAACACCCCTTTACCCCCTCATTCTACAGAGGAATATCCTCAACAGAGCGAGGTTCAAAACACTACAATTTCCCAGGAAGAAGTTCCCATCCCTTTGGAGAATTTTTGAATTGTCTCAGAATCTCCGGAAGTGTATCACATTCTGGAGGGATACGAACGACAGATCCTCCACTTAAATTCTGCCAAAGAATTTGTTTTCAATCCAGATATTCCGGCTGGGTCTCCTCAGAACCCTTTAGCCAATGACCCTTTTTGGATTACGGACATTGTTCGGAGTCCACCACGCTTGGTGCGAGATCTTTATGGAACAGGAGAAGGTGTCGACGCATCTTTTTCCTACACTGTACCCCCAAATCACTTCACCGGTACTACCACTTTTACAGCCACACCAACCGTTGGTCTGAACATACCGTTTGTTGGCCTAAGGCCTACTATTCCCCTCCAGACATCCCATTCGAAAATGGCCCCACACATTCCAACTATCCCTGCCGGTAATGCGGTAGTTAATCAAGCCCTAATTGGCACACCTGTAACACCAAGACCTAATCTCCCTTTTGGATTTAGGGCACTGAATGCATCCGCTACCACCACTGCCCAAACCACTACTCAAATTGTACTGGGAAGCTCCATACCTATCCAACAACCCGGAGAGACTGGCCTTGGTGGTCCTAACCCGATCGACAACATTGGTCAGTCATTGGCATCTAGCTTTCAGATCCCGGGAACTCTACCTCAAACTGGGGGGAATCCTCCCTCCGGAGGACAAATTCCATTCAAAGGGAACCCTAATGTTGGGGGGCATCCTCCCACCGGAGAAAAAATTCCATTCAGGGGGCACCCTCATGCTGGGGGGCAACCTCAAGTCGGAAGCCAGCATCAACCACAAGGAAAAAATGTGTCCATCGCACCCAATCTGTGGAGCGTCCCTTTTCAAGGAAATACGCATGCCTCCATGGGACAAAATGTTCAGACTTTGCAACAACCCCCTTATGGACAAATGCCAAACCCACCCTATAACCCTCAAAACCCATCCGGTTATCCTCCACTCACACATGCTTCTCAAAACACTTCAAATCCTGCATACCTTGGTCAAAACCAACCTCATATGAGAGGGCCCACTAGCTATAATTATCCACATAACCCGGTAATGGACCCCACTGGTGTACCCCTGCCACACCAACATTACCCACAAGTTAACCGACAACTACCTTTTCTGGCTACCCTAGATCTTCCAGACTTGTCTCGGTTAACGAATGATCCCATTTATCATTCTCTGGTTTGTCCAGCTATCCCAACAAAACTTCCTTCTGATATCCCCAAATTCGATGGAAAATCTAGAGAAGACCCAAACAACCACGTGATGACTTTCCACTTGTGGTGTTCATCCAACTCCCTCATGGATGACTCTATTCCTTTGCGTCTTTTCCAATGAACACTTATGGGTTCTGCAGCAAAATGGTATATTGAATTACCACGCGCATCTTTCCATGATTTCAACTCTCTCGCCATGTCCTTCCTCACACACTTCCAACTGCCCATTCGATATGAGACGGGTACTGAACTATTAACCTCCCTTCGTCAGAAAACTTCCATACACATCTCCGATCATATCCATGAATGGAGACGACGATGAAGGCTAATCAAAGCGTTCATCCCCAACCAATTATTAGCAGAATGGTTCATGAAATCATTATTACCCCAGATTGCTCGTGATGTTTCCATGGGAGGTGTGGTCACTGAGGAAGAAGCCATTGCCCGAGCTCAGTACTTAGAGTTAGTCTATTCACAATCCAGTACTATGTATGAGTTGATACCGAGCGACAACTTCCATACACATCTCCGATCATATCCATGAATGGAGATGACGACGAAGGCTAATCAAAGCGTTCATCCCCAACCAATTATTAGCAGAATGGTTCATGAAATCATTATTACCCCAGATCGCTCGTGATTTTGCCATGGGCGGTGTGGTCACTGAGGAAGAAGCCATTGCCTGAGCTCAGTACTTAGAGTTAGTCTATTCACAATCCGGTACTCTGTATGAGTTGATACCGAGCGCTACTCGTGCCACTAACGATCCATCCAAACCATTGACTTCTTCGCATGCGGATGTAGTTATTGGCTCAGTCAAAACTCAATATACTACTCAGTCTACTGGAACAATTCAGCAACCCACTTCCACGACCACTCCCAGTTCGAATGCACCCTCTTCTACCCCCACCCTAACTCAGGTCTCTGATGTGAATGCGGTCCAATCAACCCCTTCACAACAATTTGGGGGCAAGAAGAAAGCGAGAAACAAACCAAAGAATAACAATAACAACGAACAACCCAAAACCCAACCACAAACCCCTACTGTCGGAAAACAACCACAGCGAAAACTGAAATTCCCATGTCTCATTTGTGGTGATGATCACTACACTCAAGATTTCCCACACCGTGATGAAGTGGATAAACTTTTCAAGGGAAATTCGCAACCCATCGTGCTTACTCAGCCTTTTCCGCAACAACAATCTTTGGTTGCACAAACCCCCATGCCGGGGGGCAGTTCCAACCAACCCCCTGATGATGCCTTGACAAGCACCCACATTTACATGTTTAACAGGGTTAATCTAACCACTCATTCTGCGACATACGACATGCCAGTTAAACTCGACAAGTCGAAGACTGCTAATGGTTCTTCACCAGATGCTTTACCATCTGTTGTTAATCCTCCATCTATTAGCCCTCCATCCAGGCCACTTCAGATTGAGAAACTTTCTTTTGACTCCATCTTACACCCTCCTAAGAGTACCATCTGGAAATCCACTTTCAATCCTAATTCACGGGCTTCCCAAAATTACAATAATGTAGAAGATTTGGCCCAAGCCCTGTGTGCCATGTCCGCATTGGAAGTTCTACAACACTGTCCTAACCAATGTAGGATGCTC
Organism: Picea abies; assembly: GCA_900067695.1. Taxonomy (NCBI): domain Eukaryota; kingdom Viridiplantae; phylum Streptophyta; class Pinopsida; order Pinales; family Pinaceae; genus Picea; species Picea abies. The sequence goes on along the minus strand of CBVK0100005516.1, from coordinate 4,132 downwards.
TTAGCTACTATAGGCACTTTCCATCCCGAGTCATCAAACTACATCACGTTTAATCTGGATGATCATCAACCGTGACTCTCCCACTAGCTAGCTTTCCAAATCGATGTTGTTGTTCACAATCAACAAATCCACCGAACTATACTGGATGAGGGAGCCTCTACCTGTGTCATGTCTCTAGCCTATTGGAAAGGCCTAAAATCACCATCCCTTAACAAATCCCCTATGATGTTACGCACTTTCAATGGACGAGGTTTCCATCCTCATGGATTACTGCAATCCCTCGCCGTTCAATTGGGCGGTAAAACTGTTACCGTTGATGTCGAGGTGGTCGATGCTCCCCTCGATTACAACCTCTTACTAGGAAGAAGTTGATTCTACGCTATGACTGTCTTTGCCTCATCGGTGTTTCGATGTGTACAATTCCCCCATCAAGGAAAAATTGTCACCGTCGATCAACTTGACTTCTGTACACCCGACGCTCGCATCCCTGCCACCAACAACATTCATTTTTGGGGAGACCACCCAGTTATGTATGAAAGCATTGGTGTTGGCTTATTGAAATATTCTAGCCTTATGGGTACTTTCCCTACACCACTTCCACTTACTGCACAACACATTGCTTCCGTCAACATGATCTCGATTATGCCTTATCAATCCTTGGAATCATTTGACCCTTAGATTGTACCTAGTCCTTTGGAATTCGATGTGCTCAGTGACACCATGCCACTCAGCCCAGCCGAGGCCGCATACGTAGCTATCCAATCTACCTCTCCCTCTCCCAACAATTCACATTCATTGGCACCCGATGCTTACTCGGTGCCCTCGTGGTTGGATTCCCTATCATCCGTCGTTGATTACATTTCCCACATTTTTCCTTCAGACGAATCTATTATGGAAATGCTCAACATTGACGATTTACCCTGGGATGATAACCACCATCGATCCTCTTTTCTTCCGCCTTTGGAAGAAGTGCAAGACATACGATCTGTCTTCCCCCCCGATGTTACCGATGCTCCACAATCCCCTATCCTCACACAAGATAATCTATCTGAGGGGAACATGGGGAACATATCTACTACAATCACAATTGACATTTCAGTCAAAGAAGGTGTCGTGGAAAACATTAATCTTGGTGCGAATTGCATGCCTGACAAAGTGGTTTCTTACACCACTTTGTTCAAGGAATTCCGTGATGTCTTTGCATGGAGCTATGATTAAATTCCAGGGATTGACCCTTTAATAGTCATACACGAAATCAAGACTTACCCTAACGCAAAACCGGTTCGACAGAAACTTCGCCTGGTTCATCCCAAGAAAATGGTAGCTATAAAGGCAGAAATTGAAAAACTTCTCAAATCTGGCTTCATCTATCCCGTCCCTTTGACGGAATGGGTCTCCAACCTCGTTCTGGTTGCTAAGAAACAAGGGACCATCCGTGTTTGCATAGATTACCAAGATCTCAACAAAGCTTGTCCCAAGGACAACTACCCTACGCCTTTCATCGATCAAATCATCGATAATTGCGCGGGAAGTGTAATCTTCTCTTTCATGGATGGCTTTTCTGGATATAACCAGATTGAAATCCTACCTGCTGATCAACATAAGACAACCTTCATTTGCCCTTGGGGAACTTTCACTTACCGAAAGCTACCGTTTGGCCTAAAAAATGCTAGTGCTACTTTCCAACGAGCCATGTCATACGCTTTCCATGACATCAAGCATATCGTGGAACCTTACCTTGATGATTTACCCGCCCATTCATCCAACCGACCTAACCACATTGGCCACTTGTGGGCAATTTTTCTTTGATGTCATTTCTATTGTATTCATCTAAACCCACACAAATGTATTTTCGCTGTCGAATCTGGCCAACTCCTTAGTTTCATCGTCTCCAAAGATGGGATTAGGGTGGATCCCTTAAAGATCAAGGCCATCCTAGCCTTACCCCCACCTACCAACTTAACCCAACTCCAAAGTTTGCAAGGCAAAGCAAACTTTCTCCATCGTTTCATCTGCAATTATGCCAAGATCACTAAAGGATTTATGCGGCTTTTGCAAAAGAACGTCCCTTTCATCTGGGATGACACTGCCCAATGGTCATTTGACACTCTCAAGCACACTTTGACCCATGCTCCTTTGTTACATCCTCCCGAATATACAAAGGATTATATCCTTTACTTGGCCGCTTCTACTTCTACCATTGCGATGGTGTTAGTTCAAGAGGACCCTAACGACGAAGAACACGTGATTTATTATCTAAGCAAGAGTTTATCCGGACTTGAACTTAGATATTCACATGTTGAGAAACTGGCTATGGCAGCCGTCATTGTTTTCCAAAGATTATGCCATTACATCTTATTACGCACCACCACAGTAATCATAGACTCCAACCCCATGTACCACGCCTTGACGCGTCAAGTACTTGGGGGAAAATATTCTAAATGGATCGTTATTCTTCTATAATTCAACCTCGAGTTTACGAAGGCCAAAGACAAAAAATCCTTGGTGTTTGGAGAGATCATCTATTCTCTCCCAGGTGCTAATGAAAACATTGAACCTAAAGACCCAATGTTCTCAGCCCAACATCTCTCGCGAAGAGCGTCGACGCATCCGTCACCACTCTCGTCGTTATCTCATCCTCGGAGACACTTTGTACGATCATGGTATTGACACCATCCTTCGGCGATGTCTTATTCACGAAGAAGATAAACGTGTTTTGAACGATTTTCACCTTGGCGCCTGTGGTGGTCACCTTTTCGGGATGGCCACAGCCCAAAAAATCTTACGTGCCGGCTACTTTTGGCCCTCGATCTTCAAAGATTGCATCAAGGTCGTCAAAAAATGTCCACCCTGCCAAATTTTCAACAAGAAGGCATGCACCCACCCTACTACGCTACACCCCATTATTTCCATCGGCCCCTTTTCCAAATGGGGTATCGATTTCATGCAGTGTAACCCTACCTCAACTAGGGGGCATAGTTACATCATCGTCGCCGTCGACTACTTCACCAAATGGGCTGAGGCTATGCCTACCTTCCTGAATGATGGCCATACCACAGCTCTATTCCTCTTTAACCACATCATTACTCATTTCGGTGTACCACGTGCCATCGTCACCGACCATGGTGCTCACTTCAAAAACCAGATGATGAGCGAGTTACATGTCAAATTAGGTTTTCGCCATGAAAACTCATCCCCCTACTACCCTCAAGAAAACGGGAAAGTTGAGGCTATCAACAAAGTCCTAAAAACCATGATCCAATGCATGGTAGGGGAAAACAAAACATCGTGGCATTTACAACTGTTTTCCACTCTCTGGGCCTATCGCACTACGGTGAAAACCTCAACCGGATTCACTCCTTTCCAGTTGGTCTATGGCATTGAAGTCGTCCTACCAATCGAGTGTGAAATTCCATCACTCAAATTGAAAGTAGAACTCCTACCTCATACTTCTGTGGAAGAAGAACGATTCTTGTACCTATCCAAGCTGGACGAAACACGCTGTGATGCTGCTCTCGTTAATGAGGCACATCAGAAATGAATTAAGAGTCAATATGACAAATCTTCCCAACCTCAAGCCTTTGCAGAAGGAGACTTAGTCCTCGTTTATGACCAAGCACATGATAAATTGGGAACAGGAAAGTTAGAACCTATGTGGCATGGTCCTTACATCGTGAAGTGTGTTTTACATAGAGGTTCTTATGAACTAGTAGATCATGATGGAGTTTCCCTGGGAGAGCCCCAAAATGGGCTTTACCTTAAAAAGTACTATGCCTAGATCACCTAGCATCTGTACTTTGTACATTATTGTATTTTAGTTTGGTGTGTCTTTTTCTCTCGCGTGCTCGAGTCTTTACCATTACCACTCATGACTGTGCCTGTGTTTTCATGCGTAGATGATGTCTGCCTTTCCTATCTTTTTTGGGTCCGCGGATGGCACCAGCCGACATACCTGGAACATTGCTTCGGCAACATGGGTTATTTATCAGTTCGACGAGGTGGTGAGTTCAGGAGGCATCTGTTTAGGACCAGCAACCAACAATATGGCAGAATACAACGTTGTCATTGGACTGTTGACCCAAGCCTCCTCCCTAGGTATCTCTCATATCATTATTTACTTAGACTCCCAACT
>CBVK0100005515.1:0-15404 GCA_900067695.1 Picea abies | reverse complement strand
ACACATCAACACAACTTGCAGCAAATAAACCATCATACTCACAACAAGAACAAGCTGATAAAGGAGTTCACCCCCCTACGGGCTACATCTCCTTGAGCCTCCATAATGGACTTGGCTCTCTGGGATTAATTAGTCAAAAGTTATTTTACAAGATGTTTCTCAACTCCAATGGAAAAACAAATTGTACCATTGAGATCAGAACACATAAAAACCTCAAAAACGACTAATAGAACTCTGAAAATGGATCATGGCTCATCCGGGCATGACCTCTTCTACATGTGGCCATAAGCTTCCCTGAGCTTCTCTTTGGAAAAAACACCTGTAAAAGTCCTCAAAATCCTTTGAAACCTGTCCCAATGTATTCAGAGCATAGCAATTATCCAAACATGATATTTAAATCATAGAAAACAGACATAGGCTCACCAAACCATGTCCTCGATCAAAGAGGGCTGAAAGCTCCCTAGAGCTTCCTGAAACTTAAATGGTGAAAAACTTGCTGAAGAAGTCTTCAAATGGCTGTAAAAATGGCACCAATGGATCCATCACGTCCAAAAACCCCTGGCTGGGCTTTTACGGCACCTCAATCGGCCAAACGATGAAGAAGTTAGGCCTCCTCCATTTTCCTCCTTCAAGCTTTGCTGGAACTGGTTCTACAAAACGCACCTCTGTGTGCATGAACTTGGAACATGCTCCCAATGCGCATTATAACCTGGCACCGGGCACAACCGCACCAACGGTGCAAACCGTAGGACAGTTAGGGCGCCTCCAGCCCCCAACCGCCTTGGCATTTGGTCACATGGTGGCATATGACTGTGGTTCGGGCAAAAGTGGTTAATTCGTTGCAACTCCCGAAACTGTGCAACTCTCGCACTCGTTTTAAACCATTAGTTATATATACAAATCCACGAGTTAAATAAAATAACCCCGCGCATATACATTGTACCAACGGTTACATTTAATACCCACGGAATATAATACAACTGTGGGTTAATACAATTTTAAAACACGCGCAAATACATGGTGGTATAACAATACAATATATATGGCAATATATTATGGTATTAAACCATAGTTTTAAACCCCGCACGCACCATACGCCCGCGCCCTTTGGGTGGTTGGTCACATATAACATAATAAGACCATGGGTCGGGGCTAAGCCCCGACCCACCCCCTTTTCCATTTAATACCATACACCACTTTAAATACTTATGCGTAGACATATAAAACAAAATCTAAGTGGCGGCATAATGGTTAGCCGAAAGTTACTAAGTCTTTGCATGGGGGAAGATCACCGGTTCAAACCCCATGGCCGCCAAACTTTTGAACCAATAAACCAAAAACCAAAAAGCCAAACTATGAGTGACACGTGGCGCCCTCCAGTTGGGCCACGTGTCCTCATATTATTTGCCCATAAACGGACACGTGTCAACACCGTATTCGCCAGTCAACTGACCAATGAAAATGTGCCACATCAACCAACTGCCATGTCATCATGATGGTACGGCCCTGCCACGTGGTCGTACGGACTGTACGGACTGCCCAGTCAGCACTTTTTTTACCTGTTTGACTTTCCGAACAGATCGCTATATCTTTCGCTCCCGACGTCTGTTTGAGACGAAATGAATTGCGTTGGGTTCGTGACGACTAGGGCTACGCTCACGTCTGATTTGAGGCAATTCCAAGAACATTGATTTTTGGGCTAAAATTTGACCCCTGGTCCAGAGTTTGATCATTACTTAAGCAAGCTCTCACACGACAGAGGGACGAAATGATGGAGAATTTTTCCCACCTCCTTCAATGCCTTTCAATAGCATTAGGTGCATCTTCATCAAGCGACCACTTTGGAGGCACCTTGCCTTTCAAAGTACAAGTAAATTTTGATATTCCTGTATTTGAAGGATATATAGATGTAGAAGCCCTAGAAAAATGGTTAACTCTACTAGAAGGTTATTTCTCTGTTCACAATTTTTCTGACAAAGAAAAGATCACTTTCGCACTCCTTAAATCTCTCCCTCATGTCAAACATTGGTGGGAAACTTATTGGGAGAAAAATTCCACAAAGGAGTCTAGAATATATGGGGTCAATCCCACTTGGGATTTTTTTGTGGATGTGATAAAGGAACAGTATTACCCTATTAGCAACTATGAGGACCAATACATGAGATGGACCACACTCCGAAAAGAGAGGGGACAAGCAGTTCTGGAGTTCACCAATACCTTCCATACCTTGCGCACCAAGCTGGGTATCAAAGACTCTGAGCAACATTTGGTTCTGAAATATCATGGGACTCTACACAGATACATCCAGACTGAAATTGATTTTCTAGACATCTTATCACTCGATGCTGCTTTTCGATATGTTGTTAAAATTGAGAAGAAATTTAAGCACCAAAACAAATGGGAGTTCGGGTTTGCAAATCCGCAACAACCAAAGTATGAAAAAGATGGCCCTAACCAATAGTTTCCTGAAAACCAGTCCAAGACACAGGAAAAGAAGGGTCATAGGAAGACAAAGAAGGACACTGGAAAATGGTGTGAGTTCCACAAAAGCCCCTGACACAACACCAATGAATGTCTCTCAAAATAGTCATTGGTGGTCAAGATGAAAGATAAAGATTCAAACCCTAATTCAGAATATGATTTTGAAAATAATGGTAAGGGACAGATCATTGAAGCGGACCACACTGCTATTGTTTTGATCGCAGCAATTCAACCAGAAGAACCAACAGATCCTGAAGAGGGGGAATGTCTTTTTTGTTCACAGATGTGGGTGAAGGGGACCCTGTTGCATTTTATTGTTGATAGTGGAAGCCAAAAGAACCTCATCTCAACAGAGGTCGTCAAACAGTTGGGATTGTCAAAAACACCACACCCGCAACCATACAACATTGGGTGGCTTCACCAAGGACAATATCTTCGTGTCAGCCAGCAGTGTCGATTGTCATACGACAACCATCCCTTTAAGGATGAGGTATTATGTGATTTTTCCCCACTGGATGTCTGTGATGTTCTCTTGGGTCAACCATATATGTGGAAGTGCCATGTTGTTTATGAGTCTCGACCCCACAGTGTCATTGTTACTTTGGGGGATCATATCTATAGAATAACAGAGGTAGTGTTGACTAGTGTTCCACCAAAAAAGTGTCACAAGGTAGTATCTCATACTGCAAAATTCAGCTTCTTCACAATCTGTTCAAAAGGGGAACAAAAGGATATTGCACCTTCTATCCAATAGAAGCAGGTCAACAAGGTTACAGAAAAGTGCAAATATTCCTTCTACACACCATCCTCTCATGAAGCCCAACTTTTTGAATAGCCTCAGCCTCAACAGGTTCATGACATAATTCCACAAACTGAGCAGTGTGACGTCTCCAGCAAGGCAAGCAACTCACCAAGATGCAGATTCAGCAAACGCTTTTCCCTCTCCCCTGGGAACTCAAATCAATGGATACCATTTCTTTCTAAGGAGGGATGATTGATCTAGGTGGATATCGGTGGCCACCCACTTTTCCAACTGGCTCAAAACAATTTTCTGACAATTTTGGCAATTTACTATTTTTAGCAGTTTTTAACTTCTGGGGCCATTTTGAGGGCCCAAATGAAGGTTTTTTGAGATTGAGATTCTCATTAATAGCCAAAGGCATGATTGAGCCACCAAAATGAATCTCCTTGATGATACCTTTCCAACAATCTATCACACGCCTAAAACGGAGATCGTATGCAAAAGTTACGACCCCATAAAGTTGATGTACTCATTTACCCAAATGGGGCCCACATGATTTTTGGCGCTTCATCTCCTAGGGTTGGGTTTTTGGATGTCTAGGGTTTTTTTCATTCTGGTTTATTTTTAAAATGCTTTCAGAGCCTCATTGTAATCATCTTCTTTTGAATGCGAGTATCTGTCACATCTCTTCTCAGAGATAAGCTGCCACCATTCTAGTAAGTCTTTCACTCTGTATTTTTACAGTCTCTGTACATTTCTTTGATTAATAGAAATCTGTACATTTCTTTGATTAATAGAAATCGTGTATTACTGTATATCTATGTTTATGGTTGCATCTCTGATACTTTACTGTTATATTATTGAATATCTGTGATATCTCTATGCATTTCTTTATTATATCTCCATTCTCATTTTGTGCCTAAAATAATCCGGATGAGATGGGGAAATTCTCAGAATTGCAGCGAATACAAAAAACCCTATTTTCTTAGGTGTACGCAGGTTGTCTATGTATAGGTTGAGTACATGTCAGCGGGTTTTCTGTGAATAGGGTACGTACATACATGGATTGGCTATGTATAGGGTGTGTACATGTATGCGGGATGTCTGTGTATAGGGAGCGTATGTACATGGGTTGGCTATGTAAAGGGTGAGTACATGTTGGTAAAGCCATGGAAACTTGAGAAGATGAAGATGTAGAGGTTCTATATTCTGAGATCAAGCTCCCAGGAAGGTCTAAAGTGCTCAGATGCATCAGATCCATCCATTGGTTCAAAAGGTATGTCTTATTTCTATGAATAGTTGGATTTTGATGTATGCATGAGGAATGGCAATGGAGATTTGAGGATTCTCCCTAGAGAGACTAGTGGATTCAAGAGATATTTTGCATAAGTCAAATCTACAAAAATACAATGATGGTATATTCATCATTGATACTTCTTGTGAGGCACATCTTGTATTTCTTGGCATATGGCTAAGGGTTTTTATGGTACATGGTTGAGATCTTGTATTTGTGTAGCAGTTGATGTATTAAGAGACTAAATATCAGAAGGGGGTTTATGACTAAGATCATGTGAGGGATATTATACTTGTTTATGATTACACATACCTATATGGGACATGACTAGAGAGAGACATACTTGCCTTGAGTAAAGGTTATGTATGAAGATGCATACAAAGGGTACAATTACAGTCTGGATATAGTGACAGGTTATAGATCTATGTGAAAGAAGTTACAGAAGGTTAGAAGTTTTCAAGAAAAGGAAACCCTAGTTTTCAGAAGTCATGTGCATGTTGCGTAACAGTTTCGTAGCATACATATGTAGGCTACATAACATATAGGGTGCGTACATACGCGGGCTACAACACTACATGTCACGTACATGTTGTATTTTGTAGATACATGTTCAATCTAGGTACAGATTGATTATAGGGTAGTTGTACATATTGGATATAGGTCAGTGGTACAGGTTGATACAGTTGTATGACAATATATCTCATAGTGATAGGTTAACAGTGGTTCCATCATTCTACTTATACTTCAGGGTAGTTGGATGGGGAAAGGACAGGTGTTTGTAGCCACCTTCCAGTTGTAGCCTGAGAACATAGGGGGTTGTAGCCTCCTTCTGGTTGTAGCCAAAGAATTGGGGAGTTGGAGATTTCTTCAGGTTGTAGCCTGAGAAACTAGGGGGTTGAAGCCTCCTTCCAGTTGTAGCTGGAAAACAAAGGAAGTTGGTGCTTCCAATGAATGTAATTCTTCAATACATATAATATGGACAAGTTACAAGGAACAAAGCTATATTGGTATGTAAAGGATACACTCAGATTGAAGGAATCAACTTTGAAGAGACATTTTCCCTAGTTGTCAGAATGGAAGCAATCTATTTTATTTTAGCTTATGCATGCTCCAAAAATGTTAAAGTATATCATATGGATGTAAAATCATGTTTTCTGAATGGGGAACTTGAAGAAGAAGTCTACATTGAACAACCAGAAGGATTTCAGTTGTCAGAGAACACAGATTATGTGTGTAAACTAAATAAGGTCATGTATGGTCTAAAATAGGCTCCTAAAGCATGGTACTCTAGACTGTATAAGTATCTGTAGTAGGCAGGGTTCAGAAAAGGAAGTGCAGACAACAACCTCTACATCAAGGTAAGTCAAGGTAATATTTTATTAATTGAAGTTTATGTTGATGATATTATTTTTGGTAGTGATGATGACAGGTTAAGCCAGAAATTTGCAAAATACATGCAAAATGAATTTGAAATGTCGTAACTTGGAGAACTATCCTTCTTTCTAGGACTTCATATACGTCAAAGCAACCAGGGAATTTTTATTTCTCAAACCAAGTATATCACAGAAATGATGAAGAGTTTTGGAATGGAAGATTGCAAACCAATTATCACTCCCATGCAAACCAATTGCAAGTTCAACAAATATGATGATTCAAAGTCTATAGATCAGAGGCAATATAGGTCAATGATTGGAAGCCTACTATATGTGACAACATCTAGACCAAATGTAATGCAAGCAGTTGGACAAGTGGCACGATTTCAAGCAACACCAAAGGAATCACATGTATTAAAAGTGAAGATGATTTTCAGATATCTCAAAGGAACATAAGAGTTTGTATTATGGTATCCAAAAAGAAAGGATATATCACTTATTACCTACACAAATACAGATTGGGCAGGTTGTATTGATGACCAACAAAGAACTAGTGGAGAAGAGTTCTACTTGGGTGAGTGTTTAGTATCATGGCTAAGAAAGAAACAATCATCAATATCTTTATCTATAGTTGAGGCAAAGTATATTGCAGTAACATCATGTTGTACACAGGTACTTTGGATGAAACAAACTATGACAAATATACAGGTTAAGTATGATTAGCCCATTCCAATCGATTGTGATAATGCAAGCGATATAAGTATCTCCAAGAACCCTGTAATGCACTCCAAGACTAAACACATTCCAATCAAGTATCACTTTCTACGGGAGTAGGTTGCAAAAAAGAATGTCAGAGTTGAGTATGTGGTCAAAAAAGAACAAGTGGGAAACATCTTTACAAAACCACTTCCAGGGAAATCCTTTGTATATCTTTGCTAAAGACTTGGAGTTATTTCTACTCTAAAATGAATGATTTTTGAATGATTATCTTATATGTATTAGATGTACACTAGGAAGAACCATAAGAATACATTTCATTCACAGGGAGCAGCCCTAGATGGAAAGATAACTTTTCCATTAATGACAAAGTGGGAGAGATTTATCATATGCAAAGGACAGAGGCATGGTTCCAGGGGGAGTAGATTTATCAAATGCAAAGGACAGAGGCATGGTTCCAGGGGGAACATGAGTGATATGATTTCAGTATTGCATCAATGTGTTTCCATCAATGCCAAAGGGGGAGATTGTTGATTAAGGTTGGTTCTCATTGATGTCAACTGTTAAAAAAAGATCAGTAGCACAAATTTTTTGGTAATGGAACCAATTTTGTTTGATGTAAAGATGAGTCATTATTGTCTTTTCATGGTTGATAAGAAGTATAGATGGATGAAATCCAAAGTGGTCCCATTAAGGTGAAATCCCTCTCAAGAAGACGCTTTGTAGAGTGAGAGAACCCATCATTAATTGTGGAATAATGAAATTAGGGACAGTGAATTTGTCAGTGAAACTATCCTAGATGAATAGTGATTTTCATGCCATTTCTGGTGGCATGTGGAACGTCACATAACTCCTCACAGTTAGAGAGTTATGACCATATGAATTTGGAGAACCCCTCATAAGTCTTATAGAAGTACACAAGGGTCAAAGTGCTTTGCAAAAGAAATTATTTTAAATGAAGAAGCCCTAAAATAAAGAAAGTGTAAGGCTACATGAAGATATAAATAAGAGGCAATGCTCACTCATTAAAGACACAGTTGTACATATTGCATATCTATTTTCTTGTGTAAATATTATTGTAAATGCTTGTGGATACATCTAAAGTGGAGAATCTCTGAGGTAGAACGAAGGGTTGATGGTGAAATTCTCATAATTACAACGAATACAAAAAAACCCTATTTTCTAAGGCATACGTGAGCTATCTGTGTATAGGGTGAGTACATGTATGTGGGCTTTCTCTGAATAGGATACGTACATACCCGGGCTGGCTGTGTATAGGGTGCATACATGTACGCAGGTTGTCTATGTATAGGGAACGTATGTACGCAGGATGGTTGTGTATAGGGTGAGTACATGTTGGTAAAACCATGGAAAATTGACAAGATGAAGATGCAGAGGTTCTAGATTATAATATCAATATCCCAGGAAGGTCTAAAGTGCTCAGATACATCAGATCCATCCATTGGTTCAAAAGGAATGTCTTATTTCTATGAATAGTTAGATTTTGATGTATGCATGAGGAATGGCAATGGAGATTTGAGAATTTTCACTAGAGAGACTAGTGGCTTCATGGGATCTTTTGCATAACTTAGATCTACAGAAATACAATGTTGGTATATTCATCATTGATACTTCTTGTGAGGCACATCTTGTATTTCTTGGCATATGGCTAAGGGTTTTTATGGTACATGGTTGAGATCTTGTATTTGTGTAGAAGTTGATGTATTGAGAGACTGAATATTAGAAAGGGGTTGATGACTAAGATCATGTGAGGGATATTATACATGTTCATGAGTACACATACCTATATCGCACATGAATATAGAGAGACATACTTTCCTTGAGTAAATGTTATGTATGAATATGCATGCACATGGTACAGTTACAGCCTGGATACATTGACAGGTTACAAATCTATGTGAAAGAAGTTATAGAAGGTTAGAATTTTTCAAAAAAAGGAAACCCTAGTTTTCAGAAGGCATACACATGTTGTGTAACAATTTGGTAGTGTACATACATGGGCTGCATAAAGGATAGGGTGTGTACATACGCGGGCTGCATAACAGATAGGATGCATACATACACGGGCTGCAACACTACAGGTCGTGTACATGTTGTATTTTGTATATACATGTTCAATTTAGGTACAGATTGATTACAGGGAATTTGTACATATTGGATACATGTCAGTGGTACAGGTTGATACAGTTGTACGACAATATATCTCATAGTGACAGGTTGACAATGGTTCCATCATTCTATTTATACTTCAGAGCGGTTGGACGGGGCAAGGACAGGTGTTTGTAGCCACCTTTCAGTTGTAGCTAGAGAACATAGGGGGTTGTAGCCCCCTTCTAGTTGTAGCTAGAGAATTAGGGAGTTGGAGCTTCCCTCGGGTTGTAGCCTGAGAAACTAGGGGCTTGAAGCCTCCTTCTAGTTGCAGTTGGAAAACAAAGTAAGTTGGTGCTTCCAATGAATGTAATTCTTCAAGACATATAAGATGGACAAGTTACAAGAAACAAATATAGATTGGTATGTAAAGGATATTCTCAGATTGAAGGAATTGACTTTGAAGAGACATTTTCCCCAGTTGCCAAAATGGAAGAAATCGGTTTGCTTTTATTTTATGCATGCTCCAAAAATGTTATAGTATATGAGATGGACGTAAAATCAAATTTTTTGAATGGGGAAATTGAAGAAGAAGTTGACATTGAACAACAATAACGATTTTAGTTGTCAAAGAACACATATTATGTGTGTAAACTAAAGAATTCCTCGTATGGTCTAAAATAGGCTCCTAGAGCATGGTACTCTAGACTGGATAAGTATCTGCAGTAGGCAGGGTTCAGAAAAGGAAGTGCAGACAACAAAATCTACATCAAGGTAAGTCAAGGTAATATTTTACTAATTGAAGTTTATGTTGATGATATTATTTTTGGTAGTGATGATGACACGTTAAGCCAGAAATTTGCAAAAGACATGAAAAATGAATTTGAAATGTCATTACTTATAGAACTATCCTTCTTTCTGGGACTTCAAATATGTCAAAGAAACCAAGGAATTTTTATTTCTCAAACCAAGTATATCAGAGAAATGTTGAAGAGGTTTGGAATGGAAGATTGCAAACCAGTTATCACTCCCATGCAAATCAGTTGCAATTTGAGCAAAGATGATGATTTGAAGTCTATAGATCAAAGGAAATACTGGTCAATGATTGGCAACCTACTATATGTGACAGCATCCAGACTAGATATAATGTAGGTAGTTGGACAGGTGGCACAATTTCAAGCAACACCAAAGGAAGCACATGTATTAGCAGTGAAGAGGATTTTCAAATATCTCAAAGGAACAGAAGAGTTTGAATTATGGTATCCAAAAGGAAAGGATCTATCACTTATTGCCTACATAAATGCAGATTGCGTAGGTTGTATTGATGACCCACGAAGCACCAGTGGAGTAGCGTTCTACTTCGGTGAGTGTTTAGTATCATGGCTAAGCAATAAACAATCATCAATATCTTTATCTACGGTCGAGGCAGAGTATATTGCAGTATCATCATGTTGTACACAAGTACTTTGGATGAAACAAACTCTGACAGATATACAGGTTGAGTATGATGAGACCTTTCCAATCTATTGTGATAATACAAGCACCATCAGTATCTCCAAGAACCCCGTAATGCACTCCAAGTCGAATCATATTCCAATCAAGTATCACTTTCTACGGGAGAAGGTTGCAGAAAAGAACATCAGAGTTGAGTATGTGGTCACAAAAGAACAAGTGCCAGACATCTTTACAAAACCACTTCCACGGAATACCTTTGAATATCTTCGCCAAAGACTTGGAGTTATTTCTACTCTGAAATGAATGTTTTTTGAATTCTTATCTTATATATATTAGATGTACATGAGGAAGCACCATAAGAGGACATTTCAATCAGGGGGAGCAGCCCCAGATGGAAAGATACATTTTCCATTGATGACAAAGGGGGAGAGATTTATCAGATGCAAAGGACAGAGGCATGGTTACATGGGGAGTAGATTTATCAAATGTAGAGGACAGAGGCATCGTTCCAGGGGGAGAATGAGTGATATTATTTTAGTATTGCATCAAAGTGTTGCCATCAATGCCAAAGGGGTATAGTTTTTATTAAGGTTAGTTTTCATTGATGTCAACCCTTGAACAAAGCTCGGTAGCACAAATTTATGGGTAATGGAACCAATTTTGTTTGATTTAAAGATGATCCATTATTGTCTTGCCATGGTTGATAAGAAGTACAGATGGATGAACCAAAGTGGTCCCCTTATGGTCAAATCCCTCGCAGGAAGACGCTTTGTGGAGTGAGAGAACCCATGATTAATTATGGAATAATGAGATGAAGGACAGTTAATTTGTCAACGAAACTATCCTATATGGATAGTTATTTTCATGCCATTTCTGGTGGCATGTGGAACGTCACATAACTCCTCATGGTTAGAGAGTTATGACCATATGAAGTTGGATAACCCCTCATAAGTCTTATAGAATCCCCTAAGGGTCAAAGTGCTTTGCAAAAGAAATTATTTTAAATGAAGAAGCCCTAAAATAAGGAAAGTGTAAGGCTACATGAAGATATAAATAAGAGGCAAAGCTCACTCATTAAAGACACACTTGTACATATTGTATATCTATTTTCTTATGTAAATCTTATTGTAAATACTTGTGGATACATCTGAAGTGGAGAATGTCTGAGGTAGCACGAAGGGTTGACAATGAAATTCTTGGAATTACAGTAAATACAAAAAACCCTATTTTCTGAGGCGTAAGCGGGTTGTCTGTGTATTAGGTGAGTACATGTACACAGGTTGTCTGTGAATAGGGTGAGTATATACGTGGACTGAATATGTTTAGGGTGTGTACGTTTATGCAAGCTATCTGTGTATAGGGAGCATACGTACGTGGGCTAGTTGTGTATAAGGTGAGTACATGTTTGTAAAGTATAAGGTGAGTACATGTTTGTAAAGCCATGGAAACTGAGAAGATGAAGATGCAGAGGTTCTATATTATGAGATCAAGATCCCAGGAAGGTCTAAAGTGCTCAGATACATCAGATCCATCCATTGGTTCAAAAGGTATGTCTTATTTCTATGAATAGTTGGATTTTGATGTATGCATGAGGAATGGCAATGGAGATTTGAGGATTCTCCATAGAGAGACTAGTGGCTTCATGGGATCTTTTGCACAAGTCAAATATACATAAATACGATGATGGTATATTCAGCATTGATCCTTCTTGTGAGGCACATATTCTATTATTTGTCATATGGCTAAGAGTTTTTATGGTACATGGTTGAGAGCTTGTATTTGTGTAGCAGTTGATGTATTGAGAAGCTGAATATCAAAAAGGGGTTGATTACTAAAATCATGTGAGGGATATTATACTTGTTCATGATTACACATACCTATATGGAACATGACTAGAGAGAGACATACTTGCCTTGAGTAAAGGTTATGTATGAAGATGCATGAACAGGGTACAGTTACATTCTGGATATAGTGACAAGTTACAAATCTATGTGAAATAAGTTACAAAAGGTCAGAAGTTTTCAAGAAAAGGAAACCGTAGTTTTCAGAAGGCATATGCATGTTGCGTAATAGTTTGTTAGCATACATACATGGGCTACATAATAGATAGGGTGCATACATACTCAGGCTGCAGCACTACAGGTCGCGTACATGTTGTATTTTGTAGATACATGTTTAGTTCAGGTACAAATTGATTACAGGGTAGTTGTACATATTGGATATAGGTTAGTGGTACAAGTTGATACATTTGTACGATAGTATATCTCATAGTGACAGGGTGAAAGTGGTTCCATAATTCTACTTATACTTGGGCAGTTGGAAGAGGCAAGGACAAGTGTTTGTAGCCACCTTCTAGTTGTAGCCAGAGAACATAGGGGGTTGTATCCTCCTTGTGGTTGTAGCTAGAGAATTATGGAGTTGGAGCTTCCCTTATGTTGTAGCCTGAGAAACTAGGGGGTTGAAGCGTCCTTCTAGTTGCAGCTGGAAAACAAATGAAGTCGGTGCTTCCAATGAATGCAATTCTTCAAGACATATAAGAAAAATCATTATGTGTTTTTTTCCCAATTTCGGTTTCCACATAAAACATTGGTGTACTATGTATGTGTGTGATTGTTCATTTCTTATTGCTCATTATTGGAAAATAATACTACATTGATATAACACTTGTATTAATTTGGATAAAAGGGATTATAATTTCACTATTACTGATTCACCCCCCCTCTCAGTAATCCAATAGATTGTCTACACCTAGAATTCTTGTGTGAGCCCAACACCACTGAGTATGCTCCTTGCCTTGTCCATCAATGTTTTCTTCATTCTCTCAACAACTCCATTTTTTGTGCGGTATATGGTGAGGTATTTTAGCATTCTATGACACACTTCTTACAAAACTGATCAAATTCCTTTCCACATAATCCACCACCATTGTCAGTCCTCAACACCTTATTCTTCTTATCTGTCTAGTTTTTTACAAGAGATTTAAACTCTTTGAATTTCTCGAAAACCTTTGATTTCTTGCTCAGGAACTATATCCATGTCTT
The DNA here is from genome assembly GCA_900067695.1 of Picea abies. NCBI lineage: Eukaryota > Viridiplantae > Streptophyta > Pinopsida > Pinales > Pinaceae > Picea > Picea abies. The sequence continues at coordinate 2,192 of CBVK0100005515.1, read as the reverse complement.
CGAAGAAAAATAATATATGAAGGAGACATAATATAGGGATCGGCCAAGTGAAGGCACTAAAATAGGGTCGAACACATCACTATATCCCTTGTCTCTCTAAATGGGAACCTCACCCGACTTTGTTTTCCATATATACAATGTTCACAAAATTCAAATTCTAAGTTACATTCAAGAAAATATTCGACCATACTTTTTTTATGCATATCTCGAAGTCCTTTTTCTCCAATGTGTCCCATCCTTTCATGCCATAGCATGGTCAGGTCTACTTTATGATGACTTGTTGGGTTGGTTTCAGTTGACTCAGCCTGAGTTGATTCAATTTTAGTTGAAGTCAGGTCAACCTCAAGAACAACAATGTTGTTTCATCCATTCGAGTCAACACTCCCTAATAAATTGTATAGGGTTCCAATTAGAACTCCTTTCATTAAGACCATAACAACTCTAACTGTCTTGCACAAATCCTTTTGAAATAGAGTGTGCACCCTTGAATCACTCATCTTGCGAAGATCTATCAGGTTTCTTGCGAAAAATGGAATGTGTGGCACACCTATAAGGGTTCTACTCCTCCCATCCTGTAGTATTAGTTGAACTCTTCCACATCTGACAATTTTCATTGTCGAGTCATCCCCCAAGAACACATCTCCTCCTTCATATTGTTTGTATTCACAGAATGATTATTTATGTGGTTTCATATGATAAAATGCTCTTGAGTCGATCAACCAAACATCTTGATCCAACTATGTATTGGTCTATTCCAAGTACACATCGCCTCCCTTATCTGGAGTTGCCTTTCTCTCAGTCGACTGCTTCTTTTCATATCGTGTACTAACTTCCATTACCTTTGACTTGCAATCCATTTTGCAATGCCCAACTTTACTGTATTTCCAACATCTTCTCATCGACTAAACAAACAACTTAGATTGACCCTTTGACCTAGACTTTATACAAAATAATTTTCCTTTATCTCTATCAATATTTCAACCTCTCACCACTAGTGTATCTTTGGTCTATCCTTCCATGTTCTTCCTTATCATTTATTCTGACAATAGAGATGAAACCATTTTTATAACACTAATTTTGTTGTATTTCTCTGCATATCCATCACTAAGCCATCCTAGGAGTCTTCCAAAGAACATAATAGGATAATACATTTCTCCTCCTCGGTGATTTTAATATCCACAGAACATAACTAACTTAAAATGGTAACAAACACATTTAAATGATAAGTCAAAAAATTTCCCTCACTCACCCTTAGATGATATAGTTTATTTATGAGAAATAACTTATTTACTAGGGATTTCAACTCATACAAGCTTCCCAGCTTTTCCCATAGTTTCATGGTTGAATATTCACCTGAGAAATTCAGTAGTATTGAATCAACAAGACAAAGTCAAACCATACTCCTTTCCCTTCTCTTGATTTTCTCCCATTCTTCCATAGACATACATGTCACCATGGTACTTGGAGAGACTATTTCCCATTGTTCTCAATATACAAGGTGATATTCAATTTTAAGCTTCCAAAGTTTAAAATTTTGGCCATTGAGATTTTCTATATATATTCTCGAGTTGCTTGTCGTTCTTTAAACACAATATTTAAATTTTTTTTACTTACAAATCTTACTAAACCTAGGGTTTATCTCAAATACAAGGTTTTTAAACCACTCTTTGATACCACATGTTATGAAATGAGAAACACGTCCACACTAAACCTATCAAAAGAGAGGAAGAAATATTTATTTAAACAAGAAAGTAAATGACAAAGAAAACACACATACATAGAGATTTTACCCTGGAAACCCAAACCGAGAAAATCAACATTCCTTGAGCATTATGATCTCTTGTTTTCTTATTTATTTAGAATAAAAGGATACATGCCTAAGCTTGGTCCACACCTAAGACACAATCAACATCACACATTATTTCTTTAAACAAGAATAACCATGTAGCCAATTCTTCTTACGTATATATAACCAACAAACTCTACGATTATTGATTAGAGGTTAGCCATTCATCATGTTTTACAACCTTAAAACACACCTTCTTTATAGGCTTTACTGTAGGAAAAAACCTAAAGAAAAGGAAACGAAAAATAGTTACATATCCACACAAATCATTGGATACAAATCCCATGAATCTTAGGATTCGATTACAATTGACTACCAAGTCAGATTACCGTGAGATCGGAAGAGC
>CBVK0100005514.1:0-15404 GCA_900067695.1 Picea abies | reverse complement strand
TTACCATGGTTCACCCCCACCCTGGGGCTACGTCCACAAAGTCTTCTTCTTTATTATCTCAGTCAAGCAGTTACATCATAGAGCTTCGACAATCCTTACTTCGCACATGATAGAAGATCTGCGCAGCTCGCTAGATCCCTCTTCCTTGCACTAAAATCACAGAGCCTTCTACAATATCTTTCACTTAGCCTCTTACAATATGCACAGATCATTTACAGTCATTACCAGCACTTATCTTACTCACAACTCTTCGATCACATAGATCCAACTTATCGCCCCCACTTACTTTGCCTATGCATCTATTTTTACATACAAAAGTGGGCCTAAATGTGGGTAAACCCATGAGCTGACATCCCTTTCCCATTACATTAAACCAAAAAACCCAAAAAGGATCCAAAGTGGGTCGAGATCCTGTGATCTCTGCTTCACGTCGTGCTCCATCTTTGACAGGTTGTCGAAGTTCCAAAATGGTCAAATATGACCAAGTATTCCCCAAAAATTGGTCAAGGGCTAACAACGAGCTGTAGATCTGACCCTCAGGGTCCTTCCTGGCCATTAGATCTAAGTCACGGTCAGTCCGATGTTCACCACTCCGGGAGAAAGGGAGTTTCAAGCGGGTGAAACCCTCGAATGTCGAACTCATGAAGTGACAAGGATCGTTGATCCGAGGATCATTTGGGATCCCCTCTGACCATTGGATTTAGGTCGTGGTCAGCCCGACGCTAACCAATCCTAGAGTAACAAGGAAATCACACAGTGGATCCCAATGCGGAAGTTGTGAAGCAACAAAGGTCGTAGATCTATGGATCTATGTGGACACATATCGACTGTGAGATCTAAGGGGCATTGGAAGGTTGTCCGTCTAGAGTGATGCAACATGCTGACGTCACCCAGGGTGACGTGGACCCACATTCGACGTCCCATGTGTCACGTTGATTTGTGCTTTTCGCAAACCCTATGTTTCGATTAGAAAATGACACGTGTCACCCACTGATGGGACCACGTGTCATCTCTTCCCTACTACGTGTCACCTCCCCTAGCACATATACGCTTGGCCTATTAGCAGGTAGAGTACTCAGGACCCACCTGTCCTTGCCTCTACATTTAATACACCATCACATGTAAGGGTGGACCCTTCGAGAATCCGAGACTTTGGAACTCCGGAGGTTTAAGGTGTAGTATCATAGATAAGCCTAAAGGGCCAAAGGATGGAGCCACGTGGAAATATTTTGGGGTCCTTCTGGAGTTTTTGTTTTTGAGACTCCAGAGGACATGCGTGTAGAAGGAAAAAGGGGCATTCAACGCCGAATGCTGAATTTCCCTTAAGCTTATGTGTTAAACGAGGATGAAGCTCCGATGTTGGATTTGACGATGGATGGAATTCCACCATAGATGTGGGAAAGTTGGGGAATCTCCAAGACTTAGGGTAACTTGGGATGGTACGAATGAGATAGACCTACGAGGGTGCCATGTGGCCCTTGACTAATAATGACTGAAGAGCTTTGGAAGGGCGTATATCCCAATCCGGAGCTTGGATTTGAGAAGGGTAGAAGTTGTTAGATATCTATTCATGAACATAAAAGGACGAAGATTCAGGGTAAAGGATTCAAGATGATTAAGGAAAGTGCAATTTTGATGCCCCATATTGATGCAGGAGCATCGCCAGTAGCAAGCGAGCTCGAGCAACGCCAGCGCATTTTGACACATGATCGGGAAGACGTGTTCAAATTAATTTTGAAGTGGGGTGTGCCAAACTTAAATGAGACAATTAAGAAGGGGCATATTCCCTGATTGTAATCAGACCTTGAGCATCCCTCTCTCGTCCGAAGGATTAAGAGGCATTTATGCATAGTTAATGTAGGTAGGTATCTTTAAGTTCTTAGATTTGACAGTTTAGAGAGTAGGAGGGAAAACCGACTATAGACACCCTCATATTGTATCATTTGTAACATTATCATGATCATTATGTATTATTGAGCATAGAGAGAAGAAGCAGAGAGCTGTGTAGAAGAACCCATGTACAAAATTTTTGAGATTAATATATGAAGCTTTGATTCAGACTCATGGTGTTTAAATACTTTTTGTGTATGCATGTTGAATGTTATGCTCATGATTGTTTTACTCTTTCTATTGTACATTTGATTTTATGCTATGTATGTATGATTTCATGTTAAGCATTTGAAGTCTGAGAGAGTAAGGGGATGAGTTTCAATTGTTTCTCTATCTAAGAAAGAATTCCTGCAAGGAGTGTAGTGAAACTTCTTCAAGGAGTGCGTTAACGGGTTCAGAATTCAATCTCTGAAAGCTCAGGATGGATACAAATATTCTCATTCTCGAAGAAGTGCAAGTTAAGCATAGGAGCCATGCAAAGTGTGCGCAGACCGAGTAGAGTATCAAAGCTTACAACATGAGGGAATTGTTGAAAGACTGCTATCGTAGGGAGTGCACGGATTCGAAGAGGTTCAAATACTATAGCGTATTTGAAGAAGTGCCGCAAGGAGTGCGCACAGGAATTATCCCCCAAGGACTTGAGGATTTTCTAACCAAGCTCAGGAGGTATAGAGTCTTCGAAGTTGTCGAAGAGAAGCTCAAGAGGGCTAGTGCCTTGAAGTGTTGAAAGGAGGCACAACAACATTGTTTTGCAGGTGGACAAGTTCCGTGAAAGAATACATGTCCATTTCGCAGGAGTCCTCAAGGAGGAATTGGACGGTTGGAATTCTCCATGGAGAATTCGCGAAGTCCCGGAAGCCGTCAAATCTTGCAAAGGAGCAGGGGAGTTACAGTAAGCCTATTTTCAAGTTCAAGCTCAGGGGAAATAGGGCCGTAGGATCTGAGCCAACAAGGGTCGTTGGATCACTCGCACAATATCATTTTGTGGATTCACAAGTTGAAGGGTCAAAACCCTTACATCAAGATTCGTGAAATTGTGAAGTGCGAAGTCCTGAAGGGGCGAAAAGATTTGTGTGGGGCCATCTATTGGTGAAGTGTATCGGAACTCAGCATTTTGGCCTTTCGAAGGATAGGAGGTCGATACTTCTGTCCCAAGATCCCCAAAATTGTGAAACACGATACTGTGGTGGGCGAGGACACGACAAGAATTTTGACGCATCGAAAGTTCAGGTTTCGGAAGGCGAAGAGTTGAGAGACTTGGAAGGAGAAGTCGAGAAGTCACGAGTTGCGATAGGGAGTAGCGAGGAGTTTGAGATCTCGACACTTCGGGTGTCGGGATACAAAGGAGGCATCACTTGGGGAGGGAATTCGCGAAGTGTCGAAGATAGCCACAAGGGACATGTGGCAGAATCACAAAGTGGGCCCGTGTGATAGACAGGCGGACACACGTCACCTAGTGGAAGGAGTCAACACTCCATTGAATTCTCGCATCTCGAGGATTCACGAGATAAGAGCACGTGAGCTCGACATTGAAACTCGTGAAGTGGCGAGTAGCGAGAGGTGCTAGTGTTAAGCCTAGCTGCTGGTCACACATGGAGGGTGTTGACAAGGGAAGGATCCATACTCGTATCGACATTTCAGGTATCACGAGATTGGGAAGGAAGAGTCGGGATTTTTGACTCACGAACTCGCGAGTGGCGAGTTGTGAGAAGTGCCTTTTGGGTTAGTCCTTGGTCATAGTGTTGTGGTTGCACAGAGAAGATGGAGCTCACACCTAGTGTTGTTCACACAGGGGAGCTTCTGAAAGGACCTGTGGATCGATAGAAAGGAGATTCCAGTGAGGAATCGAAAGAGCTGATCCGGCTCAAAGGAAACAAAGAATGGTCCTATGAGAGGACTTCGGCTCGAGGGTCGGGGAGGTCTGCGTCAAAACTGGTATCAGATCTTGACTCTATTTGTATACTTCAGACAGGGAAAGCGAGAAAGAAATCTTAGCCATGCCACTGAGAAGAAGAGATAGACAAACACCCGATCCACCAGAGGAAAGGGAGATGTCAAGAGAAAGGGGTAGGTAGGTGCAAAATCCAACCATGGAGAGAGAGATGCATGACATACGCGCCAGACTCGTGGACGTGGAAATAGCACAAAGGTGCATAGCCGGTGTTGGAGATGTCAGTGAATCTGAAAGTGAAGATGAAGCTGGACATGAAGAAGAAGAAGTTGCAGCAGAAGATGCATCAAATAAACGCCTGATTAGGGTCGTTGCAAGGATGGGTGCTAGAGAAAAAATGGACATTCCGGTATATGAGGGAAACCTGGATGTTGAGGAGCTTCTAGACTGGATTAGAGCTCTGGACACATATTTTGACTATGAAGATGTTGAGGAAGACAGAAAGGTCAAACATGTTGTCACAAGACTTAAAGGACATGCAACATTGTGGTGGGATGAGCTACAAGCTGAAAAACACTGCAAAGGTAAGAAGAAGATCAAGAGTTGGGATAGGATGGTTGCAAAGATGAAAGAAAAATTTATTCCCAGGGATTAAAAAATTACTCTGTTTTGGAGAATGCAGAATTTGAGATAGAAACTGATGTCAGTAAAGGAGTATACTGAAGAATTCTACAAGTTGAACATCAGAGTAGGTCATCGGGAAAGCGATGATGAAAAGGTTGCCAGGTATATGAATGGTCTACAATACGACATTCAGGATGAGATGAGCATGATGACCATCCGAATGGTGGAAGATGCTTATCATATGGCTCTGAAAGCTGAAGAGAAGCTGAGCCGAAAGCAAGGTCAAAGAGGCCGAGGGAGAAGTCAAGCCAGAGGCAAATCAGTTGCCTAAGATAGAAATCAGAAACCCAAGGAAGACTGGAAGAAACCTCACACTCAGACTGAGAGAGGTGGGAGCTCACAGAGAGGGTAGTATGCCGAGTAGAGAGGATAATATGCTGATAATAACACTTTTCCTCATACTAGAGGTAGAGGAAGAGGAAGAGGTGGAGTGGTGAAATGCTTCACATGTGGAAAAAATGGACACAAGTCTTATGAATGTCTATATAAGAAGAAAGAAGGTGGTGAGACTCACATTGCCGAAGCACAACGATGGAATGTTGAGGCGGAGGATGTTGAAGGTGGAAGATCACTGATGATGCGAAAAGTTCTCTTGAAGACAAAGAAAGAGACAGAGGGACCAGTCCAAAGGAACAAACTTTTTCGAACTGCTTGCAAAACCAAAGACAGGGTATGCAAGGTCATTGTGGACAGTGGTAGCACAGATAATCTCATTTCTACAAAGATGGTAGAAAAGCTGGAGCTAGAGACTATTGAACATCCAAGTCCATATAGAGTTTTGTGGCTACAAAAAGGACATCAGGTAAATGTCACTAAACAATGTTTAGTTGAATTTAAAATAGGGGGATTTAACAATAAGATATTATGTGATGTCATTCCCATGGATGTTTGTCATCTATTGTTGGGTAGACCATGGAAATATGACAGGAATGTGATTCATGACGGGAGGAAGAACACATACACCCTAGAGAAAAATGGGAGAACTCACATGTTGCTTCCAATCAAAGATAAAGAGGTGAAACCTGAAGTAAGCAATGTTTAACTTCTCATGAGTGGGAAGGAACTTCTTACAGAGGTTAAGAAGAAGGAGGAACCGCAATTCATTGTGGTTAGGAAGCCTAAATTTGTTTTAACCAATACAAGGGTAGATGATTTACCGGAAGAGGTTCAGAAATTGTTGGAAGAGTTCATTGATATAGTAGTGGACGAACTACCTCATTCGTTGCCACTGATCAGAAGTATAAGTCATCATATTGATCTCATACCTGGAGCTAGTTTACCAAACAAAGCAACGTACAGATTGACACCACAGGAGAATGAAGAGGTCAAAAGACAAGTCCAGGACTTAATGGACAAGGGGTTGGTTAGAGAAATCTTGAGTCCATGTGTTGTTCCGATAGTGCTCAGTCCAAAGAAAGATGGAGGTTGGAGGATGTGTACTGACTTGAGGGAAATCAACAAGATAACCATCAGGTACATATTTCCATTGCCAAGGATGGATGATCTGATGGATTGTTTGAGTGGGGCCAAGTTTTTTTCAAAAGTTGATTTGAAGAGTGGTTATCACCAAATTCGTATGAGAGAAGGAGACGAATGGAAGACAACATTCAAGACCAATGAAGGGTTGTATGAATGGCTTGTTATGCCATTTGGCTTAACAAACATGCCAAGCACTTTCATGAGATTAATGGATGAAGTCCTGAAGGATTTCATCAGAAAATTTGTCATTGTGTATCTTGATGACAAACTGATTTTCAGTGAAACAGAGGCAGAACATATGAAACATTTAGCTACAGTGATGCAGAGGTTACAGCAAGAGAAGTTGCTGATAAACATGAAGAATTCCTCATTCATGAAGACGGAGCTCATTTATTTGGGGTTTGTTATTTCTGTAGATAAATTAAGGATGGATCCAGATAACGTGGAAGTAATTAAGAATTGGCCATCATCGAAGAGTATATTTGAGGTTCAAAGTTTTCATGGATTGGCTAGTTTCTACATGAAGTTCATTAGGAATTTCAGTGGAATTATTGCACCGATGATGGACACAGTGAAGAAGAGACACAAGTATTTTCATTGGACAGAAGAAGCTGAGAAAAGTTTCAATTTTCTAAAAAGGAAAATCATGGAACAACCAATTTTGGTGTTTCCAGATTTTAAAAAGACATTTCAAGTAAAATGTGATGCAAGTTGACGCAGACGTGTACCTCTTCCTCGACAAAGTCTCTGATCGACCTCCCAGTCTTAAGGATCATTTAGATTAAATCATGAGCCAAAGTGGATCTTCAGAATCCCTATGGAATCTCCAAATTCGATCCACTGGTCCATTACTTCTCCTATCACGACCTCTGTACCTGCCTGTGACTTTCCCCAATATGAATTCTGGGTTTTTGGGATTTCTTGTTTCCCGCAATGGATTTAACAACATTTAACACCAGGGCTACCTCTTGGTCCACATGACCATCCCTTATATGACCATGACCCTATTTCGTTCGAGGCTTATCACAACTCGCCTCTCGCGAGTTCATGAGACGAACCTTCCAACTCTCTCCTTCCAAAGTCACGATACCAAATATCGTGAAATGGATACAACTCTTTTTTCCATTAGTACCCTTCGCGTGTGACCACCGGCTAGGATAAGCACTAGCACTTCTCGTTTCTATCTGTTTCGTGAGTTTCAACGTCGAACTCCCGGCTCTAGTCTCACGAATCCCCGAGACGCGAGAAGTCAATGGAGAGTTGACTTCTTTCGAAATGTGACGGTTGTTCGCCTGTCTGTCACACGGGCCCCACCTTGCACTTTTTCCATGTGTCTCTTCCGTACCTTGGCTCTCGGAACTTCGTCACTTCTGAAGTAAAAATGACTCCTCTCAACCTCCGAAACCTCGAACGCGCGATAGACGATGGGGCTTCAATCCAATGGTCCTCCCTTTACCCAGATCCAATGGCTATCCTCCTTCCTCACTCCTTGTGACTTTGCGACTTGGAGCACCCAATGCTTGGGCTCTCACCCTGCGAACCTTTGAGTTCGTGAGATCCTCAATCTCTACCACCTGTCCTTCTCCAACGGATGGTCCTAATCTTCTCGCCACTTCGTTGCTCGCGAAGTCTATGCACGCACCTTTGTGAGTCTCAGTGCCCGAATATCTGAAATGAAGGATTCCACGACACATGTCCTTTCGCAGATGGAGGGCTCAGATCTAATCTCGCCTTTTCGTGATTTCTGAGGTCGAGTGCCCGGACTCTCGTCCTCCAGACTCTCGAACTCCCGAATGTCGATATCCTGATACAAACTCCTCCGGACTTTCGTCTCCGCTCTACTGTATGAGGGTTTAACTCCCTCGCAACTCCTGATAGATCTAACGGTTGTCGGTTTCTTCACTCAAGATCCTGTGTGCTTCTCCTACGCTACCTTCTGGATGTGAAATCTTCAACGGTCCAGATCTTTGCGGCTGATCCAACGGCTGATGTGCTCCTCCCGATCTTTGGCACTTTTCTTCCCAACCTTGGAAGAATTTTGAGTTTTCAAAGGCCTCGACCTTTACTCTGTTTTCCTCTATGAGTTCTTATAGCTATTGTGCACAAAAGTACTCACCTGTGCGTATAAGATGCGTTGTTTCTCCTGAGATTTTATCCTTTGAATCCCCAAGGGATTCTTCCACTCCTGCGTCTCTACAGGATCTCTGCGCACACAAAGTGTTATTCGTCCTGAGCTCCTCTTCTCGCCCAGAATTCTAAGGAAATATATCCTTCTCTCTTTCTCCTGCAGATGGAGAATTATAATGCCCTCCTGGCTATCCTTCTGCTCAAGAAACCTCTTTCTGAGTCTACAAGGTGTTCAACAACCCTATGAATATCCTTCAGTGGATTCTTCTTTCAATTACAGAACTCAAAGAGTTCTCTTCCTATGTCTATCTACACATCTACTCAATGCCCACCTGGAAGAGTATCTTCTTACAGAACGTCCAATAGTTTTGTCCTCTCCTATGCACTCTATGCACCTGCTCAATGCCCTCCTAGCAGAGTTCTCAGAATCCTTAGTGATTCTGACTTCAGTTGAACTCACAACAAAGTTCTTCCTTTGTGCACTCCTTGCACTGGCTCAATGCCCAACCTGGAAGAGCTTCACAAAATTCCTAAGAGATTCTGTTTGCAATTGTGTTCTTCTTCACACCCCTGCCTCCAAGGTATTCAGCAACCTTGAGGTCTTCCTCCTGAGTTGATGATTCCAACTTTTGTGCCTTGGCACGTTTTTGTCTGAACCCGCAGAGTTCAGAAGTGCATCTATACACTTGTATTCATAGACCGCAATACTCTGTCACGCCCTCCTGGCATGAAACCACAAAGAACCTCTCAAAGCTTGAAACTCAAACAACTTTCTGCAAATGCCTAACATAAATCTACAACATACATTCATATCATATAAAGAATACTCACAGGCATTCATTCAACACATGAAAGATGCAGGAAAAACTGATGTTTATATTAAAATGGAAAATGCATGTTTATACAAGGTGTTCCCGAGCACAGCCTGTAACAAGGTCTCGACTCTTCTCTTCTGCTCTCTACTCGCAGACTCTCCTCTATGCTAACTATTAACAAATGAGATACTAAATCTCTTTTACCTGAGGGGGTTCTTCAAGCTCTTCCCTCCAATCTACCTACCCTATTCAATTACATTGAATGGGCTGTCTAGTCCAGAATCGGATCTACATCTCAGCCTTACAAACATTAAAGGCCTACCTACTCTAATGCCTGCACAAAGGCATGACTTCCCATCTCAACAACTTAAACATTTAATTACATTCAATTACATAGATTCAAACCTTAAATGAGGTTGTGCCTCTCTTCAGCAATTGAATGCATGCGCTTGACGTGGTTGGTTGGCTGGCTGGCTGACATGAGATGATGCTTCTGCATCACAAGTGGATTTGCAATAGGGGCAGTCTTGAGCCAAGAAGACAAGATGATAGCATACTTCAGTGAGAAGTTGAATGAAGCGAAAGTGAAATACTCCACGTATGACAAGGAGTTCTATGCTATTATTCAAGCATTGAAGAAATGGAGACACTATTTGATTCCTAAGGAGTTTGTCTTATACAGTGACAATCATGCTTTGCAATTTGTGACTCAACAGGATAAGTTGAATCAAAGACATGTTAAATGGGTTGAATACATGCAGAATTTTACTTTTGTAATTAAACATATTTTTGGAACTGCTAACAAGGTTGCTGATGCTTTGAGCAGGAAGTGTTTGATCATGTAGGAGTTCAGAGTCAAAACTTTAGGTTTTGATGACCTTAGGAACATGTACAGAGATGATCCATATTTTAAGGAGTCGTATGAAGAAGCTAATAATCCAATTCTCAGGGATAGAAGTCAATGGACAGAATACATGATCCAGGAAGGATAACTGTTTAAGGGTAATCAACTTTGTATTCCAAAATGCTCCATGAGGGAGAATTTGTTCAAGGAGAAACACAGTGGAGAATTGGACGGGAATTTCGGTCATGACAAGACGTTCTCAAAGTTAAATGAGTCATATTTTTGGCTAGGAATGAGAGAAGACATCAAGAGATTCGTGGACAGATGTAGAATTTGTCAGCATTCAAAGGCAAAGAGGCAGAATGCAGGATTATATCAACCGTTACCCATACCTGAGAGGTTGTGGGATGCAGTAAGCATGGACTTCATATTGGGGCTGCCAAGAATGCAAAGAGGGTTCGACTCGATCTTTGTAGTGGTGGAATGATTTTCTAAGATGGCACATTTTATACCATGTCAGAAAACCAGTGACGCAACTCACATTGCAAATCTGTTTTTCAAAGAAATCATTCGACTTCACGGCTTGCCGAGGAGCATAGTTTCAGATCGAGACACCAAGTTCGTGGGACACTTCTGGAGAACCTTATGGAAAAATATGGAAATGAACTTGTCATTCAGTTCATCTTATCATCCTCGGATGGATGGACAGACAGAATTCATGAACAAAAGTTTGGGAGACTTGCTAAGGAGTTTGGTGACAGAACACCATAGTCAGTGGGACAATATTCTACCACAGGCGGAATTTGCTTATAATGATTCAATCAACAAAAGCACAGGGCAGAGTCCATTCCAAATTGTTTATGGGATGCAACCAAGAGTAGTTTCGGAATTGAGGGATTCATAACAGAATGCAACTAGGAGTGCTAGTGCAGAAGATTTTGTCGAGGCAATGAGAGAACTTCACAGCCAAGTGAAGGAGCGATTGAAAAAATCGAGCCAAGAGTATAAGTGCAGAGCAGATCAACACAGGAGAGAACTTCAGTTCGAAGTTGGTGATTTGATACTTGCACATTTGAGAAAAGAAAGGTTCCCGAGAGAAACATATAATAAATTAAAAATGAAGAAAATTGGACCGTGTAAGATCCTAAGAAAATTTGGGACAAATGCTTATGAGATTGAATTTCCCGATGGGATCGGAATTTCTCCAATATTCAACATCTCATATTTGTACCCTTATAAATATGAAGAAGTAGAAGCAGGTAATGAACAACCAGAGGTTCAGTGGATTAAATAGATGCCAGTTGCAGAGAAACCACAGATGGAAAGCATACTGGACAAAAGAGTTACTAAGAGGACCAGGAGAAAGGAATACTTTGAATACTTGGTCAAGTGGAAGGGACATCTAGTTGAAGATGCCAGCTAGGAAAATGAAGCCAAAATCCAGAAGCATGGACAGACCGTGCGAGATCTCATGGACAGGAGCCCATGAAAATTTTCAAGCGAGGGAGTATGATGCAGTAGCATCACCAGCAGTAAGCGAGCGTGAGCAATGCCAACGCATTTTGACACATGATCGGGAAGACGTGTTCAAATTAATTTTGAAGTGGGGTGCGCCAAAATTAAATGAGACAATTAAGAAGGGGCGTACTCCCTGATTGTAATCAGACCTTGAGCGTCCCGCTCTCATCTGAAGGATTAAGAGGCATTTATGCATAGTTAATGTAGGTAGGTAGCTTTAAGTTCTTAGATTTGACAGTTTAGAGCGTAGGAGGGAAAACCGACTATAGACACCCTCATATTGTATCATTTGTAACATTATCATGATCAGTATGTATTATTGAGCATAGAGAGAAGAAGCAGAGAGCTATGTAGAAGAACCCATGTACAAAAGTTCTGAGATTAATATATGAAGCTTTGATTCAGACTCATGATGTTCAAATACTTTCTATGTATGCATGTTGAATGTTATGCTCATGATTTTTTTACTCTTTCTATTGTACATTTTCTTTTATGCTATGTATGTATGATTTCATGTTAATCATTTGAAGTCTGAGAGAGTAATGGGATGAGTTTCAATTGTTTCTCTATCTGAGCAAGAATTCCTGCAAGTAGTACAGTGAAACGTCCGCAAGGAGTGCGTTGACGGTTTCAGAGTTCAATCTTTGAAAGCTCAGGAGGGATACAAATATTCTCATTCTCGAAGAAGTGCAAGTTAAGAATAGGAGACGTGAAAAGTGTGCGCAGGCTGAGTAGAGTATCAGAGCTTACAACCTGAGGGAATTTTTGAAAGATTGTTGTCACAGGGAGTGCACAGAGTCGAAGAGGCTCAAATACTAGAGCGTATTTGAAGAAGTTCCACAAGGAGTGCGTGCAGGAATTATCCCCAAAGGACTTGAGGATTTTCTAACCAAGCTCAGGAGGGATAGACTCTTCGAAGTTGTCGAAGAGAAGCTCAAGAGGGCTAGTGCCTTGAAGTGTTGAAAGGAGGTGCAGCGACATTGTTTTGCAGGTGGACAAGTTTCGTGAAGGAATACCTGTTCATTTCGCAGAAGTCCTCAAGGAGGAATCGAATGGTCGGAATTCTCCGTGGATAATTCATGAAGTCCCGGAAGCCGTCAGATCTTGCAGAGGAGTAGGGGCGTTATGGTAAGCCTATTTTCAAGTTCAAGCTCAGGGGAAATAGGTCCGTAGGATCTGAGCCAAAAAGGGTCGTTGGATCACTCACGCAATCTCATTTCGTGGATTCGCGAGTTGAAGGGTCAAAACCCTTGCATCAAGAATCACGAAATTGCAAAGTGAGAAGTCCCGAAGGGGCGAAAAGATTTGTGTGGGGTCAACTATTGGTGAAGTGTATCAGAACTCGGCATTTCGAAGGATAGGAGGTCGAGACTTCTGTCCCGAGATCCCCAAAATTGAAAAATGTGATACTGTCGTGGGAGAGGATGCGACAATCTTGTCGACGCATTGGAAGTTCGGGTTTCAGAAGGCGAAGAGTTGAGAGACTTGGAAGGAGAAGTCCCGAAGTCGTGAGTTGCGATAAGGACTAGCGAGGAGTTCGAGATCTCGACACTTCGGGTGTCGGGATACAAAGGAGGCATCGCTTGGGGAGTGAAGTCGCAAAGTGCCAAAGATAGGCACGAGGGACACGTGGCAGAATCACAAAGTGGGCCCGTGTGATAGATAGGCGGACATGCATCACCTAGTGGAAGGAGTCAACACTTCATTGACTTCTCGCGTCTCGGGGATTTGTGAGATAAGAGAATGTGAGCTCGACGTTGAAACTCGCGAAGTGGCGAGTACCGAGAGGTGCTAGTGTTAAGCCTAGCTGGTGGTCATGCGCGGAGGACGCTGACAAGGGAAAGAGCCATACCCGTATCGACATTTCAGGTATCGTGAGATTGGGAAGGAAGAATCGGGAGTTTCGACTCACGAACTCACGAGTGGCGAGTTGTGACAAGCGCCTTTTGGGTTAGGGCTTGGTCATAGAGCTGTGGTCGCACAGAGAAGGTGGAGCTCGCACCTAGTGTTTTTCGCACAGGGGAGCTTCCGAAAGGACCTGTGGATCGATAGAAAGGAGATTCCAGTGATGAATCGAAAGAGACGATCCGGCTCAAAGGAAACAAAGAACGATCCTGTGAGTGGAATTCGACCCGAGGGTCAGGGAGGTCTGCGTCACATCCCTAAAAGGGTACTTAGGGTTCAGGTGTGTTACATAGCACTAGTTTTGTTACTTGATCTTGATTTAGTACAAGTAGATGTTAAAACTATTTTACATGGAGTTTTTTGGAAAAGGGGATGTATATGGAACAACCATAGTTCAAAATCACAACAGAAGATTTGATTGCAAACTCAGGAATAATTGTATGTCCTGAAGCATGCCAGGAAAATGGTACAAGATGTTTGATTCCTTCATGGTGATCCAAATTTTACAAGAAGTGAGTATAACCATTGTGTTTATGGTATATTTATTATCTTTGCGTTAACTGTTATGCTTGTAGAAAGAAAAAGCATGTTTGAGATCAACAAGTTGGCTCAGTTGGTTAGGACGTTTGTTATGAAGGATCTGGGAGCAACAAAATAAATCTTGGGCATGGAAATACACAGAGACTAGAAATATGGTAATCTTGGTTCTCACAACAGAAGTATGTGGTG
Organism: Picea abies; assembly: GCA_900067695.1. Lineage (NCBI taxonomy): Eukaryota > Viridiplantae > Streptophyta > Pinopsida > Pinales > Pinaceae > Picea > Picea abies. Next base: position 1,522 of record CBVK0100005514.1, on the reverse strand, counting down.
GAGATACTCAAGAAATTCGGTATGAATAATGTGAAACCGATAAAATCCCTTTGGCTTTCCATTGTAAGTTTTCTTTAAGGTTATGTCCTAACTGATGAAGAAGAAAAGGGTTATATGTCTCGAGTATTATATGCTAGTAGGAAGTTTGATGATTGCGATGGGAAATGGTGAACATTTCACATGCAGTTGGTGTTTTCAGTAAACACATGGAAAGACGAGGTGAAGAGCATGAAAATGGGTGCTTTAAACACAGAAGAACAAGTATCACCTACAGTGATTGTAGTGATTTAGTTTGTGGTTATGATTCATGAGATTTGGACGAGAGGAGACCTACCTCAAGTTATGTCTTGCAAGAGTGAAAGGATCTATTGGGTAAGTTTGGATAGGTACAGGATGTGGTGTTCCATGGTGGTGAAAGTGTTGTGCATTTGACTAATAGTCCAACGTATCAAAATGGACAAGTGCATCAGTTTATTAGACAAGTTACTGATGGAGGCATAATGGTCCATATTGGAGTGAATCGTGTAGACATGCTCACGTAACAATACTGTTAGAGAACTTGTGGAGTTGTGATGGTGTTTGGCTTCTCTTGGCTTGCAGGAAAGGTGATGAATAAATTTGGGCATGATATATCAAGTAATTTTTTGTCAAGGTGGAGATTGTTGAAAAAGTGTCAACTAATTTCCCATGCAGTAGCATGCACATTAGCTAAATTTAGAATGTGCATGCATGCACTCTTCAATGAACATGATGTATAACTGATGGATCAGGTTGTAATAAGTTTGTTTAACTGTATCACTGATCCTATATAACTAGCATACCTATAGAGGTGTCAAGAAGCAATACAATGGAGTGTGATGTGCAGGAAGAGAGGAGAGGATGGTTGTATGCCTGTGATTAGCTATTGTAATTCTCCTTTTAATAATAACAATATCGATTATCATTACCCCATGTTTTTTTCTTGTATTGAGTTTCCACATAAATCACTGTGTCAATTGTGTGATTGTTGCTATGTCTGATTTATTGCTTGTTTATGCTTCCACTACCCAACACAAAGTTTATACCTTTATGCTTCAATGAAAACAACTTGTGATGCCCTATTTGGATAACCAATGAACTTATCTAAAAAAAACATTCAATTACAACTACCATGCAAGATACCAGATATATAAAATATGCAGAACATAAATGAAATGCTAGAAATGACAGAAAAACAGTAAAATATCCAGCATAATCTTCACAATACACATAAATGATATACGAAATAGCAACAGAACAACACTTTGATTCAGATAGCAATGTTCACAGGCCTCTTCGAGGGGGCAACCTCCAGTCGAGCGACGCTCTGTTACAATAATCTCCAAGCTAGGGTTTTCATACCCTCGACCCTTATTTATACTAAATATGTCTATTAAGAGAAGCATCTAGAGGAAGATCCTTCTAGAAGCAGAATCTTCTATTAGGTCTTCTTACATCTTCCTTATTCTATTTTATTGAAAGGTCTTATTAATATTGACCTTTA
>CBVK0100005513.1:0-15404 GCA_900067695.1 Picea abies | reverse complement strand
AATTGACCATGAGCCTAATAAAAAAATTAAATAATAAATCAAAAATTGATACAACTTACTTCATAGAAACAATGAGGGTAGGAAAAATAATTGATCACAAAGATACGTTAATTCATGTCAAAGTAAGTTGTAATGATCATAAATATAGCATACTGAGTACATTTTTGTGCTTAAAAGGGTGAATATTTATAAATGAAAACTTCATTCTGGAACACCAAACTAAATTAAGGAAGGAAGTTCAAAAGGTAAAAGAAGCCAAGAAAGAAGGAAAATGGGCAATAATTAGAAATCGAAAAGCTATTGTTAGGGGAAAGAAGGAAAATGGGCAATAATTAGAAATCGAAAAGCTATTGTTAGGGATAGAGACCATAAGGATAATAATAAATAGGAATTTGGGACACTCAGGATCCTTTTTTGGAACTATCGTGACTTTCCATGGCACAAAGGTCCTATGATAAGTTGCATCCCAAGTGATATTGATATTATTTGTCTAGTTGAAACTTGGGATCATGAAGAGTCTAAGGTCCCTAACATAGAAGGATTTGTCTTGTGGTTGGCATGGAACAAAAAGTCCCACTGTAAAGGGATAGGAGGCATAGTTTGTTATATTAGAAAGAGCATTTCTCCTCACATTTAACTTCATAAGATTGACCCTCTAAATCAATACATTTGGATAGAAATTTTAGACACCAATGCTAAAAAAATGTATATAGCAATTTGTTATTTTGTACCTATTAATTCTACATTTTATAAGAAAAACAATCTATATAGCAATTTTCCCTATAATAATTTAGAACAAGATATTTATAATTTGAAAATGAAGGTAATATCCTCCTCCTAGGAGACTTTCATGCTAGGTCTGCAACTAAACAAGCTACTCTTTTAATCATTGATTCCAACCATAATCTTTTATGGCTAGATGAGGACCTTCTGTTATCTAATAGCTACAAAAGAAACTATGAATACCTAATTGAGAATTTGTTTGGTACTAAGTTGGTCAAGCTTTGTAGCTCTCAAGACCTAATAATTTGCAATGGAGTAATGAAGTGGCCAAACTCCAACTAGATGACTTGTATTCATGGGCTAGGTAGTAGTGTCGTAGATTGTGTGATATCTAATATCCCCATTTCCAACCAAATAACAACTTTTAACCTTTTAAATGACCATGAACCCGACTCTAATCATAAACCTTTAACCTTAACTTTAAACTTTTTCATGAACAGGAGCACCATTGAAGATAATTCTGATAATCAAAGACAATTATGCTTTGGAAAAAGTAAACTTGACATTTTATTAAAGGATCTAAATAGTAAATTACTTCTCCTAACTTATAAGGACAACATTGAAGAACTCTATCATAATTTTATAACTACCCTTTCCACTTCTATTAACAACTTCTCTTTCGAGGTTTCCTATAAAAAGAATAATAAAATGACCAACCCTTGGTATGATAAGGAATGTAAAATTGCTATGAAATTCATTATGGATGCTTCTAATGAGTCCTTAAAACTCGATAAGATCAATACGTACAAATCCATAATTAAAAAGGAAAAAGGTACTATATCAATAAAAGGAAAGAGCATCTTTCACAACTATCTAAGATGGATCCTAAGAAGTTCTAGAGCCAAATTCTAAACCACAATACTAAAGAAAATAATATGATTCCCTTAAGATACTGGAATTCCTACCTTAAAAGTATTTACAAGTTCCCTAATGCCATGGACACCATTCATATTGTCCCTACAAAGGATGTCGTTTTTTCTTTAGATGACATAGAGTTCAGGGTTAAGCGACTTGCAAATGATAAAGATAGGGACATTTAAGACTACCAAGATGAATTTTTTTAAATCATAGGGCCTATACTTATCCCTCACATACACAATCTCTTCAATTTATGAGCCAAATAGGGTTTCCCTAAACCCTAGACGCAAATCCTCATTGTTCTTATTTTTAAAAATGGGGATAGAAACATTCCCTCTAATTATATGACCATTATTATTAGCCCGATTTTAGCCAAGCTTTATGGAATTATTTTGAAAAAGAAGATTAGATTTTGGCTAGAAAATCATGGTAAAAGAGCTAAAGGCTAGGCACGATTTAGGAGATATCATTCAACTGTGGACCATATTGTTACCTTTAGGATCGTTACAAAGGAGTTCCGCAATACTAAAACCAATCCTTTTTGTTGTTTGTTGACTTTAGAAAAGCTTTTGACATGGTTCCTAGGAAAAACCTTTGGAATAGGTTGGAAGAGATAAAAGTGCCTCCCGAGTTGAGGGCTGCTACAATAAGTATGTATGAGAACATTATTGTTAAGTTTAAAAACATTGAGGGTTGGTCGAAAGAGATTAATTGCAATATTGGAGTCAAACAAGGTTGTCCCTTGTATCCTACCCTTTTTGACATATACATTGACAAGTTAGAAGATTGTTTGGAAAAAGCAGGTTGTGTCGGCCCTAATCTCACTAGTATAGTCATCAATCTTCTTCTTTATACTAATAATATTGTTCTTACGGAAAGGAGTCCTCATGATCTTGAAAACCAACTAAGAATCCTCAAGGATTTTTTCTCCAATATGGGTATGACTGTTAATACTCATAAGACTAAGGTCATGATTATTAAATCCAATAAAATCACTTATGATACCTTCGTATATGTGTTTTCTTCTAAAAAGTCACAATTTCAAATCCAAAAAAAGTAGAGTATATATAGAACTGTAGATTTTACCAATAAAATTATTGGACTGAAAAGGTCTTATACACTAATATGCTTTGCCACATCTATATGAAAAGAAAGTGGCATAAACCGGTCAATTCCTTCTGCTGGAGGAATTAGTAGAAAATGATTCAAAGATAAACACCAGTGTCGAGGATTTCTTGATCATTACCTTCTACAAATTTGTAGAGTTTTTCATTTCTGCAAGGTCGAGTTTCACACAAATGCATTCGTCAAACACAAAATCCATGTCCGTCCTTGACAAGACCAAGAATTTGGATGTCAGGATTCAGAGATAAACACTAGCGCCCAAGATTTCTAGGTCCTTTCCTTCTACAAATTCGTCGATTTTTTCACTTCTTCAAGATCGATTTTCACAAAAATGCGTTTGTCAAACATGAAATCTATGTCCGTATCGAAAAAGACCAAGAATTTCAATCTGTTTTCCTGGAGGAGTTAGTAGAGAAGGATTCAGAGATAAACACCAGTGCTACCATCTGAACCCTGATAAGCTCCTTCGGAACCATCCAAAGCCTGAAAAATTGAATTGAGTCTATTCTCTCTCTCCGGTTCCGAATTTGGAAAGGTTGGAAGATCTGGTGCACACGAAGCGCATGCCGAATGGGCACGAAGAAAAGAGAAAGTCTCGTCACTGAGACAAGCCCCCAGATCCCCTCCCTGACTGTGCTTTATGGAACCCAAAGGGTTGGCTTGCTTGGTTCCTTGTCAACACAATTGGTATAATTATTCTTGAAATTCCATCTACATTGAGAGCTTATTTTAAGAGCCATTATGCTTGATCTTAAACATTTTTTCATTTCCTTTGGCCTTTTCCTTTTCCCAACTTGTAATGTACCGGTGAAAAGCATAGACAAACGTTACACAAAAATGGCATAGTTTTGAACTTTGATTTAAAAAACTTCCAGATCAAAGAGCTTTAAAAAGTTTCCTTTTATGCAGAAATCAAGTAGTTAAGATCAAGTTTAAGCCATAGTTTTTTCATGTTTTATTTTTATGCGAGTGGTAGAAAATACCATAAAAGAATTACCATGACATGGAGCTTGGTTATGTAAAATCCTCACTAAGTTTTTTGGAGTTTTACTTAGTTTAGCAATGTAGACATTTCTTCAAATAATTTGCAACAAGCATTTTATCAAAAAATTCATATGTATTTCTAATCTTTGCTATGATTTATAATTAAACACTAATATTAAGACTTACATATATTTATTGCATTAATTATTTGAGGAACATGGTATATATTTTTGTTGAAGTTTACAGGTCTAAAGGTAAAGGAATCAACCTATCAATCTATAAAAATATGTATGGCAGCTTAGAAATTAGTGTCAGTTAGTGGAGAGGCTTATAGGTGACAACCACTTGTATTCAGCCTTCCTAGCAACAGTAAACTTGTCCCAACAACAAATGACAGTAGCCACAAGTGAAAGCGTCATATCCCATAATAAACTCAACCCCTACCTTAGTTACATCAATGTCTACTACAGGAAATTCATCCATCAACAGTTATCTCGGCCCCAACACGTGAGCATCGATCCCAAACATCAAGATAACTTCCCCCCTCAACAATAAATGCAACCACAAGATCAATGCTCCCTCCTCAAGGAAAAACAATCTCTACAAAGGAAAAATCAGCATCCAAGTGATGAAATATCAACCAAAATGAAGCACAATGAAAAATGTGAATGATCTTTCCCCCACTATTAGCTAGGATAGATTTTCTCACCACTAAACCCAATATTTCTCTAAGGTTTTTCGCCCCAAGAGACAAAGCCACAAGAGCTTTTTGATTTCCTCTTTGTAAAATAAGTCATAAATGGATGAGAGAATGAGCCCTCATTCACTTTATAAACCTCAAGTGACTTTTCCACTCCCCAAAAAATAATATAAAATGAATTTATAAATATTTTAGTCATTTTCTCTCAAAATTCACTTTTTACCCCTTTTTGATTTAATTAATTACTTAATGTAAAATTTAATGTTTCTCTTCTCCCAAATTGACATTAATTAAATAATTATCTTACTCTGACTATAGCCTCCGAGAATTAAATAGGCTATTAATTCATCTTGGGTGATCAATGGGAAATGGACATCGTAGTCCTCCCTTCCCGAGATTGTTTGTCCTCAACCAACTGTAAATTGGGATACTGCAAGATCTTATCACCTTCCCATGTGGCATTCTCCACTGGTAAATCTCTCCACTTGATGAGGTACTCTCAGATTACCATGTTTCTCAATCTCCTCTCCCTAACTTCCAGAACCTCCTCAGGAACCAACACCAATTTCCCCTCCTCATCCAATGCGGGTAAATATGTTGAAGAAGTGACATGTTGTCCTAATTCTTTCTTGAGGCACAAAACATGGAATACATTATGGATCTTATTTCCTTCCAACAACTCCAACTCATAATATACTTTACCTACTTTTTGAACCACCCTATAGGGACCATAAAAGCATGGTTTAAGTTTTTCAACATGAATTTTCTTTAGTGAAGACTCTCTATATGGTTTTAATCTCAAAAATACAAAGTCCCCCACCTCAAATGTGTCCTCAACCCTATGCCTATCTACAATAATCTTCTGTTGATTATGTGCCATTTGTAAATTTTCCTTGAGAGTGTTTAGGATGTCTTGACTCTCTTGGATCCAATACTTGGATTTTGGGGCCCTAATATCCACAAATTCCAAATCAACAAAAGAATGAACATCATAGCCATATAATGCTTGAAATGGGGTCATACCAATGGACATGCGATAAGTGGTATTATAAAAATGTTCTCCCAAGTGCAACCACTTAATCCACACCTTCTATTTCATGGACACATAGTTACATAAATACCCCTCAAGCCACTTGTTCAGGATATTTGTATGTCCATCTATCTGGGGGTGGTAACTAGTGCCAAGAGTCAATTTTGTGCCATCCAACCTGAACAACTCCTGCTAAAATGAATTGAGGAATCTGATGTCTCTGTCACTGACAATGTACTTCATAAATGCATGGAGTCTAAATACCTCCTTGAAGAACAACTATGCTACATGTGTTTCTGTGTATTATCAAGAAATGGTGAATACATGTGTGAACTTAGTCAACCGATCGACCACCACATATATGCAATATTTTCCATGTACCTTCGGTAAACCTGTAATGAAGTCCATGGACACACTTTCCCATTTCTGCTTCGTAATGGGTAATGGTTGTAATAACCCCAGAGGATGAGTCTACTCTAACTTGTTTTCTTGAAAATTCATACACGCCCTCACATGTCTCAATACATCATCTTTGAGGCCCTTCCAAGAGAACCTCTCCCTGATCTTCCTGTAAGTTTTAAAGTACCTGGGATGGCCTATCAGAGGAGTATCATGCATATCCCTCATAATCTTTTGCTTCAATTTAGACTATGGGACTAAGTATATGTCATCCTTGTAGTAGATGATACCATCCACCACCCTATACCTATCATCCTGTATGCTTTCATCCATCATCTCACAAGAAAATTTATTCTTGGAGTACTCCACCTAGAGGTGGGATCTCCAATCAATTGAAATTTCTACAAGTGAACATATCTTGACCTTCCTAGAGAGAGCATCAACAACTGCATTTTCTTTCCATTGACATACTCAATATCAAATTCATATTCTTTCAATTTTCTGACCCACTTATGTTTCTTCTCGTTTAAGTCCTTCTTCTCCAAGAAGTACCTCAAATTGTTGTGGTCAGTCTTAACCACAAATTTTCCATCTACCAAGTACTATTTGAATTTTTCCAAAGCATGCATGATGGTGAGCACTTCCTTGTCGTATATGGAATAGAGACTCTCTGAATATGTGATTTTACTACTCTTGTATGTTATCATATGTCTATGTTGCATCATAACTAATCCAACACCCTCACTCGAAGTATCACACTCAAGAACAATAGGATATGTGAAAGCAGGAAGTGACGGAACTGGGAAAGTGCTCCTCACTTCCTTGAGTTTGTTAAATTTCTTTTGGGTGTCCTATGTCCACATGAATTCCCCTTTCTTCATGAGATATGTGAGTGGTGCACTAAACTTTGAGAATCCATTTACCTATTTCATATTTCATATTTCATATTTAAATTTATTTGAGTGCTTTTAAGGAGTGGTTATCACTGGTTTGGCTCCCTCCTCCAACTCTATAGTATGCTAAAAACATATGTTAGGTGGTTTCCCCACTGGTGTCTTTCCATAAACACAGTCATGTTTTCTCAACAAGGATTAAATGTCTATGGGATGATGTTGTTGGTCCTTCACCGATTTTTGAGTTGTGATCAAACATTATACTACACAAGCTATATATCCATGCTTGAATATGGTCTCCATCCTTTTAGTTGACACAATATTAGGGACACCATTTTACATTCCCCTCAGAACAATATTCTTTCCATTTTCTATATTGAACCTCATCTCCATTTCCTGGAAATTCATCACAAATTCCCCTAACTAATGAATACAATGAACACCCACGACTATATTGGTTTCTTCCAAATAAATCACATAAAAATTGTCAGTCAAGGTATAGTTTTCCAACCTCACAACAAACCTCAAACATTGTTTTGTGCATGCCATATTAAATCGATCGACCAATACCACAATTAATCCCTCAAAGTCCTCTGTAGCAATGCATGTCCTAGCCACCAATGTTGCATCAATGAATTCATGGGTCACCCCACCATCAATCAAATATGTGACACATTATCCACATAGTACTCCTTTGACTCTAAAAGTGTAGTATCTAGGGGTTCCCGATAGAGTGGAGATAGTCCCACCCTTGGCCTCCACACAAGACTACTCATCACTCGATTCTCCCTTAGCATTGCCCTATCCCTATGTAGCTTCCGCCTCTTCCTCGTCACTATCTGAGTGCACCTATATATAGTGTACCTTTCCCTTCCCCATGCACTTGTGTCCCAACTCCCACGACTCTTTGCAATTGAATAAAAGTTTTTTCCTTGTCAACTCATTGAAATTTTCCTCGTCCAACTTCTCCTTTCTAGTCCACTCTTTCTGAAAAGGTTTCTTATCTCTTTTTTTCTTTGTTTTTCCTGGGACCACACATTCCATGTCCCATGTCTTGATGATAGTGTCATGTAGAGACTCTAGTTTTAAGGCCTTAACCCAACCACATAGTGGCTCATATAATCCTTCAATGAACAACATAAATGACCTGTGTTCTAATATGTCTGTTACCGTGACAACAATCTTCTAGAACTCTGTAATGTAGGAATCTAGTGTCCCAACTTGTCTGAGTTGTGTCGACTCTCTCAAATGAAATTATCGATTGTTTTTTTCAAATCGCTTCATCAAATTCTATGTGAAGTCCAGATAGGAAGTAATTCTGGTATGCCTCATAGTGACCAATCTATGGTACCAACACTCATGGGCCTCTCCATATAAATGAAAGTTAGCGAATTTAATCTCTTTTTCCTCTGTCATAGGCTTTATTTGGAAGTGTGTGTCCAACTTTTGTACCCATACTCTAGCTGCACACTTTTTCGAACCATTGAAGGTGGGAATGGATAACTTTCCAACCTTCTTCATGAGATCAATGTTCTATTGACCCATGTTGAAATCCTTTGGTATGTTCCTATATTTGATAGTCTAATAGTCCTGTAATGACATGGCGACCTCAAAATCCTCAGCAATATTCTAGTACTCCCTCAAGTAATAATTAAAGGTTTCACCCTATCCTTTCTGCCCTTGATTTCTTGTTTGCTTCCCCCCCAAGAAATGAGGCAAAAAAGGTCTAATAATCACTCTAATGGTGGTCTTATTGTTGTTTTGTGGGGGAATATTGTTGTTTCTACCTTCTTCATGATTCTTGTTATGTCTATTAGTACCCCCTAAACCATTTTCCCCCCATGGTTTTGGTTCTCTTGAGTATTGTTCATTAACTGAGTCATGAGTTGTACCAGATGTTCTTTCCCCCTTGCTAAGTCATTCAAAATGTTCATGATACTACCCTCTGGTTTCTTAACCATGTCCCCCATTTATTCCTCTTCTTCTTATTGAAATATGTTTTATGATCCTTGCTTCCTGCTACTTCTGTAAGTAATATATTCCCTTTCTTCCTGCATCATAAAACAAAAAACACTCAGAGACTGACAGGATTGTGGCTTTGATGCCACTAGAAAATCCCCACTATTTTTATTTTTATTTTTACATAGTTTAGTAGTGTAGATATTTCATCAAATAGTTTGCAGACAAGCATTTATCAAATAATTCATATGTATTTCTAATCTTTGTTGTGATTTATAATGAAACACCAATATCAAGACTCAAATAAATTTATTTCATTAATTATTTATGACACTCTAAGTACATTGAAAATCCGAACAAATAGTATAGTAGCGATAAATGAGGAACATGGTATATATTTCTGTAGAAGATTACAAGTATGTAGGTAAAGGAATCGACCCAAAAAAATATGTATGGAAGCTATGAAATTACTGGAAATTAGTGGGCAGGCATGTAGGTGACAACCACATGCATTCATCCTTCCTAGCAATAGTAAACTCAACTCAACAACAAATGACAGTAGCCACAAGTGAAGGAAGCCTCTCCCACAATGAACTTGGCCCCTACCTCGGCCAAATGGACTTCAGCTATAGGAAACTCATCCAACAACAATTATATCATCCCCAACACCTGAGAATCAATCCCAAATATCAAGATAACTCACCCCCCTCAATAATAAATGCAACCAAAATCTCAACTCTCCCTCCTCGAGAAAAACCAATCTCTACAAAGGAAAACTCAGTTTCCAAGTGATGAAATCTTGGCCACAATGAAGTACAATGAAAGATCTAAAGGATCTTTCCTCCGTGATCAGCTAGGGTGGATAGTCTCACCACCAAACCTAATCATTCTCTAGGGTTTTTCATCCCAAGAGGCAAAGCAAGAAGATCTCTTTGATTTCCTCTTTATAAAATAATTCATGAATGAATGAGAGAATGATCCCCCATTCACTTTATAAACCTAAAGTGACATTTTTTATCCCCCAAAAATGATATAAAATGTCTTTATAAATTTTTTAGTCATTTTCTCCCAAAAGTCACTTTTTACCCCTTTTTAATTTAATTAATTACTTATTCTCAACTTTAATGTTTATTTTCACACAAATTGACATTAATTAAATAATTCCTTTCTTTGACTATAGCCTATAGGAACTAAATAGGATATCAAGTCCTCCTAGGCAATCAAGGGGAAAGGGATATCACATGTTACAACTAGTCTATTTGTTGGAAGATGCTTTTTTTTCTCCTCCCGCTTCATAATTGCCCACATGCTCAGAAACAGATACAAGATATGTACTTAAATATAGTCTTGAAACACCCTCCTCGTGTTATGAGGCATGGAACTTTCTATTTTGAGAAATAATGAGCAATAGTTAGCTACAAAACATAGTATTAATCCTTAATGTTTTTCATTCTATGGAGTAAGAAGTTTCAGGAAGCCAAGGTTTAAATATCATGGACTTGACCTGAAAATCTAATTTTACCTTTGAAGTTTCCTTTTCTACCTGGTAATTGGAGCCTTTATATTTTTGGTTCTTTTAGTTGTTCAAGATGTTTCAGATGCAGTGCCTGAAAAGCGTGATCTAGTTCTGGAGGATCCAGGTGAGATTGAAACCCAAGATAAGGAGCAACCACATAATTTTTAAGGGAATAAACGAATATGGATGAAAAGAACTCAACAGATCAATCAACCCCCACACTTGCATAAAATTTTAGAGAATTTTTCATCTATATACAATGATTGACAATCAATTCAGGATTATATTGTTGCCACCCCCATATGCTATGAATGCCACCAACATATTTTGAAGAAAAGGTATAGATGGGAGAAGGAGAAAAGTAATTTAGTGTGGGAGAGGATGAAAGAAAGAACCAACCCCTCAAAGTGAATTTAGTTCACAATAAAAAGATGGGTTGTTGGTGGTTGGTTATTTCCATGTGGTATATGAGACCAAAGATTTATATTCATGTGTCAACATAACTAGCCAACGAACCATTAATTAATTAATTAAATTAACATTAATTAAATAATTCATTTCTCTGACTATAGCCTATGGGAATTAAATAGGATATTAAGTCCTCTTAGGAAATCAAGGGGAAAGTGGTATCACATGTTACAACTGGCCTAGCTGTTGGAAGATGCTTTTTTTTCTCCTCTCGCTTCATAATTTCCCGCATGCTCATAAATAGATATAAGATATGTAGTTAAATATAGGCTTGAAACCCCCTCCTCATGTTATGAGACGTGGAACTTTCTATTTTGAGAAATAATGAGAAATAGTTAGCTACAAAGTAGAGTATTAAGCCTTAAATTTTCTCATTCTATGGACTAAGAAGTTTCAGGAAGCCAAGGTTTGAATATCATGGACTTGACCTGACAATCTAATTTTACCTTTGAAGTTTCCTTTTCTACCTGGTAATTGGAGCCTTTATAGTTTTGGTTCTTTTAGTGGTTCAAGATGTTTCAGATGTAGTTCTTGAAAAGCATGATCTAGTTCTAGAGGATCTAGGTGAGATTGAAACCCAAAAGAAGGATAAACCACACAATTTTTAAGGGAATGAACGGATATGGATGGAAATAACTCAATAGATCAATTAACCCCCACACTTGCATATTTTTTAGGGTATTTTTATTCTGTATACAATGATTGACAATCAATTCAGGATTGTATTGTTGCCACCCCCATATGCTAGGAATTCCACCAACATCTTTTGAAGAAAAGGTATAGATAGGATAAGGAGAAAAGTAAGTTAGTGTGGGCGAGGATGAAAGAAATAACCAACCCATCAAACTGGATGTAAGTCACAATAAAAATATGGGTCGTTGGTATTTTTTTATTTCCATATGGTATATGAGACAAAATATTTATATTCATGTGTCAACATAACGAACCAAGGAACCATTCATGTGTCAACCTAACTAACCAACAAACCATTCATGTTTTGGGTCTAATGTCTCTTGTTGAATGGATATGGTTTTACATGTCCCATTTTTGTACTATGTCATGTATAATATCCATGGTTTAATACATACATATTTACTTGTAAGTAAGGTAAAGTAAGGACAGATCTATATAGACTCAGTCAAACAAACTGCTTCATGCTTCTTCTCAAAGGAATATCTACCCACACTAGAACTCAATATCAAATGTTAGGTCTTTATATCATTCAGTGAAAAGAACATATTGCATAGAATCAAATGTATTTCATTTTGTGTTTCACCAGCATTGTGATTTTTTTATAATATGTTGAAAAAAAAATGTATTATTTCGATTTATTTATTATTATAATCTATGTTTTGTGTTTCTTATAATTATTTTTTGTATTTTCATCTTTGAGGAAGATTTACATAACATTCACCAGTGAAGAGATCAAATAATATATCTAAGAAGTCATCCCTTTATTGTATGTTCTTGGTAAGACCATGTGTGTATTTTATTCGAATATGACCAAGATATGTATCGTATGCATTCGGTACAAATCACTATCCATATCCACATTAAAAAAAATAGCCCCTACCCTTATTGTAGGGGATGTCAACATCCTTTGTAACAATATATGAGAAAAATGAATTTGGAATTGAGGTGAAGTACTCTGCACTATTGAATATGGTATAAAGGAGGTTGTGTACTTAGTAATTGCAATTTGAAAGTAAAAGATTGATTAAGGTCACAGTGTCAAATAAAAAATTGGTGCCAGTGGTTAAGGTCACAATGTCAATTAGGTCATAGTTTTATCTTAAAAAAAAAAATTGGTGCTAGTTTTCAATGCCATATTTTCAATTAGGTCATAGTTTTATCTAAAAAAAATAGTGGTGTCAATGGTCAAGGCCACAATTTCAATTAGGTCATAGTTTTAACTCGAAAACAATATCAGTGCTACTGGTAGTATCACTTTTAAATTTAAGGGTCAATTTAAGGGTTCTATTAAGGTTTTGTTCGGAATGTCAAGGGTGTGGTTTCAAACAAGTCACAATTTTAACCACCTCCAAAAAAAGGGTGCTACAGATAGCACCACATTTTGATTTTTGTGTTTTTTACCCAAAAATATGACATTTTGGGGATAGAGTTCTCATTTTTAGGTCATAGTTCTCGTTAAGTTGGTAACTTTGTTTTATAACTTGGACTATCAACTCAAGAAGTCTCTTTATGGTTTGAATAAAGCTCTCTAATATTGGTATTCTAAGATCGACAATTTCATTCTTCAACTTGGTTTCAAATATTGTGAATCTGATCACATATTGTTTGTACTCCATACCAATGGAGAAACTTTCATTGTTGTTGTATATGTTTATGACCTTTTCATTAATGGAAATAACATTGATCTCATTCTTAGATTGAAGAAACAACTTGCTGACTCTTTTGACATGACCTATCTTGGTACTCTGCGTTATTTTTTGGTCTTCAAGTATTACTACTATGTGATGTTTTTTTCATTTCTCAATCTAAATATGTAATGTATATTTTAACACATTTTAATATGGTCAATTGTAATCCTTGTGATACTCCTTTTCAATCTGGAGTCAATCTCACCAAAACTTGTTAAACTCCTAAAGTCGATGTTACACTTTATCGACAACTAGTCAGAAGTCTTATTTATCTTACTCATAGTCAACATGACATTTCCTTTGTTGTTAGTGTGGTTTCTTAGTTTATGGAGGACCCCAAATAAATCCAATAGAAAGAAGTCAAATGAATTGTTTGCTATATCAAGGTTACCACTCATTTTGGTATCAAGTATTGTCGAAGTTCAGATTCGTTGGTCAACTTCACCGACTCCGACTGGGATGACAACAATGATGATAAGAATTCCACTTTTGGATATGCATTTTTGCTTCAACACTAGATGGTTGGTGTGGTCGTGCAATAAATAGAAGGTAGTATCCTTTTTTACTATAGAGGCAGAATATCATGGTTCTATTCATGTAGGTGCAAAAAAAGTTTGGATCTTCCAACTTCTAGGTGAACTTGGCCTTCATGTTAAGACCTTGACTACAATCTAATATGAAAATCAGAGTGCCATATAGGTTGTTGACAATATTTTTTCCCACAATAAGATGAAGCATGTTGAGCTCCATGTCTCTATTGAATATTGTAGAACCGATGATCAGGTTGATGATATCTTCATTAAGTCTTTATCTAAAGCTAGATTTATCAATATTTGTAATATGATTGGGCTTCCAAAAGATGTAGTTATGGGGGGGTGTCATGATGATGTAATTTCATCTCCTAAATATCCATAGTTGTGTGTTCATGAGGGAGTGTTAGAACATTAATTCATGATGGTTCATCACACTTATCCTAGAATTAGTCGGTCAAGCAGTCAACCTACATATGGAAATAGCTTGTCAGGCAATCGACCAACTTTCTACATTATTCGGTCAAGTAGTTGACAAGTCTACCAGTTAGAAAATGAATCAATTGTTTAAGATAGTTGGTTAGTGGATCGACCAGCTAAGCAATAGACTATGATTTGGATGCATGGGTGGTTAGGTTGAGCATTCTTTTTGAGTTGACTTGACAGTGCGGATTTGACGAACTCAACTCTAACAATTGATGGTTATATGTGGACAAGATCCTCTCAATTTCAAGGAAGATGGTTATATATTGAAGCTATAAATAGTAAACCCTATGGGTCATTATCATTAAGTGAATCAAGTAGATCAAGCGATTCTTTTTTTTGTGTACAAGACGTCCAATATGCATTATGATTTTCTGATCACAATTCGTTGTGCTTATGTGTTGTAGTGATGTATTTAGACACCATCTTTTGTCTTTGAAATATTATTTCCTGTTTGATCATTAGCAGTACTTTTTTTCTATTCCATATCAGGTTCCATGTTTCAATAATGAATATAATGGTTGATATCATTTTTTATACAAACTAGGTGGAAAATTGTACTAATAATTGATTAAGCCATGCACATGAGTTGTATTTAGATGGAATAGAGGTATATCAATTCAGTTATCAATTTTATTTTCCAAATTAGAGCCAAGAAAGTATATTGTTCTTTATTATCGGAGTTGGTATCTTGTTCTTTTTTCTCACATTTTGGGGAATATTTCTATGATCTTTGGAAGCCAGTATTGGATCTCAATTTGGTCCCCCTCTATTATTCAATCAGTGAAAATTGTTCTATTATCCTCACTTTTAGAGGCTCTCAGTGATGGTCTGAAGGGAAAAATAGAGAGGAGAGGTAAGAGTGGTGAGGGGAAAGACCCATATCAAGTGGATCAAGAATGCCATTAGTAGGCATGTTACGTTTTCCAAGTGCTAGTGATACCTACATACCTAGTTAGAGGAAACGAATACCTAATATTGTGTTGGTGGAATTATATGCATATAATCTTCCTTTGAAATAGCCTTGTTAGACGTACCTTGTGAATACTGTTGAGTCCATTTTTGTGCTTCCACAAACCATACTTTTGCCTCTTTATTTGCCATTTTTCCTTCATTTTATCCCATATTTCTCATAAAATAGCCTATCCAAGGTATATTTGTCATCCTTTAACTTCAGAATTGAATTTTCTAAATTTTTGCATTAAAATTGGAAATTTAGCAGAAATTGCAGGATTTCGCCAAATCCCGTAATAGCTCCGTCGTTTATATACTTGCAGGACACCTGGGCGAAATCC
>CBVK0100005512.1:0-15405 GCA_900067695.1 Picea abies | reverse complement strand
ATATATATATATATATATATATATATATATATATATATATATCATTTAAACAAAAATCATATTTTTTTTTAGTTTTAATTAAAAGAAGCATAGAGGTTTATTTATTTAAAATATATATTTAAAAAAAATAAAAAACCTGTTTTCCCCATCGGTTTGGGGCTTTTTCTCTTTTTTTTTTTCAATTTTTATTTTATTTTTACCAGTTTTCCATCTTTTGAGCTTTTCCCTATTAAATTATTTTGTTCACAACTGTACTGGGCTTTTAGGCCATGGTTCCAAAACTCTTCTAATTTTAAGCCCAAAAAAATGGGGGGCTACTATTGGTAGCACCTCTTTTCAATTTGAGGGTTGATTTTAAGACTTTGGTTGCAAGTGTATCGGTTGATTTCAATGTTTTCTTTGACAACATTATGAGGTTGTGAAGGACACAATTTCAAAAGGTGGTAATTTTAACCCCGAAAAAAAAGGATGCTACCGGTAGCACCACTTTTCGAAATGGAGGTAAAATTAGTAGCTAAATGTGACCTCTAAAAACATGAGAACTCTGGAGGGTTCTCATTAGTTGGTAACTATGTTTGGAAATTAAATTTAAAAGTAAAAATAATTTGGACTCATGCTACACATATTGGAGAGAAAAAAGAAGAAGAGCATTCCTAAGGGACTAAAGTGAAAAGAAGGGGGTGTCTTCCTAAGTTGTATGGGGTAGTAGAGTGAGTGTCAAAGCCTATATAGATCAAATATTGAACAAAGAATAATAATGTTCGTTTTTTGATGATCTTAGAAGATTTCGGGACATGAAGAGTGACTTGGGAGCCATGAGCAAGTCTTTTCCATGGAGGTCTCATAAACCAACATAGGGGTGGCATCCATTGAGGATTTTCCTATGGTTGGGAGGAAGATTCATCACACCCAATCAATTGCCTTGGAGCTTAGCTTGTGAAAAGATAAGTATTTTTCTCTTCTCTTTGGTTACAAATTCATTCATTTGTGATTAAGGACATAATTGTGTTATGTATGATGAGAACTTGCTATGAAAATCTTTTGGATGTTAATGGGTGAAACCATTGTTTTTGTAATCAATTAGTTGCAAAACATGTATGGAAATGCATTGGAAAAATCCTACATGCTCAGTGTTTTAGAATAGAATTGTGTGGAGGAATGGTTTCTCTATCCATTCAATATTAATAACTTGGAAATTATAATCCCCAACTATTTACTAATTTGTTAAGGGGTCTCCTCTTGAAAAGTAGAATTCTAAAACCCTTCTTCATGTAGGTGCATCTCACTTTGCATAACTAATTTATGAGTATTTTCATAATATACCTTTGATATGCACCCTCTTCATTAATTTATAAATATTATGTTGATAAAATTAAGAGAAATACATCTCCATACATCTCAACTCTATCCCCTAGAGTTCAGAAAGGATCACAAGAAATGTTAGTAGATGCTCAGGGTGTTGCAAGGGGGATGACACTCCTTTGGAATCTAGCTGAAATTTCATCGGACTTATTTTCAACCTAACATTGACTCTCAACAAGATTTCAACTTTTTGTCTCATCAGAATCGGGCTTTCTCACAAATGTTTATGGACCATAGACAGTCTCAGACAAGATCCACTTTCTAAGTTCCATTCAATGCCTCAACAACATCATCGGGAACCACCACTAGCTAATTGGGGGAATTTAAGCATAATGACCTCCCTAGTAGATAAAAGAGGTGGAATAAAAAGATTAGATCATGATTCACAATGCTTCAAAGAAACCATCTAGCAATTGAATTTAATAGGTTTAGATATAGTCAATGCATTTCGCACTTGGGACAACTGGCGAGGCAGTGACAATCAAGTAGCTTCAAGGCTTGATCACTTTTTGGTTTTAGAAACACTCATGCTATTCAAATTGTACTTATCAACCTCTATCCTGCCTAGTGAAGGCTTAGACCACTGGCCCATCAAACTAGAAATTGATCTTCAAGGTAGCCCCCAAAATATCCCTTTTCGATTTGAATGTTTATGGCTTGACCACCCTTCTTTCCAAGACAACATTCAACTTTGGTTGGCAGAAGTAGACATCGAATCTAGTTCTCCCATGTATAAATTTCAGCAAAACCTCAAACACATCAAATTTCATCTTAAGCAATGGAATAAAGAGGAAATTGGAAATATTTTTAAAGCAAAGTGAGAACTTGAAATCCAGATGGAGTAGATTCAACAAACCATGATCCTAGAAGGTCGATCATAACAACTTATAAAAGAATAAACCTTGCTTCAAGCTCAATTAGAGGACCGTGACAAGCAAGAGGAGCTTCTTTGGAAACATAAATCAAGAGTTTGGTGGCTTAAAGAAGGTGAAAAGGCCTAATTTGTTTTTCATAGGTCCATGATTCAATGACATCATAACATGATAAATCCTCTTTAAAATACGACCAAGGCAATGTTTTCAAAAACCATGTAGATATTGAAAAGGAACTAATGAATTTCTTCAAATCACTCTTATCAGAGCCCCAACCTAGTTGGCACTTAGCCATCCAAAAAATCAGTTGTCACATCCCTGGACTTGTCTCACCAGAGTAGAATGAGTCCCTTCTATGATCAATCTCTTTATAAGAAGTTGAGCAAACAATCATGGAAATTCCAAAATGTAAATTTCTAGGTCTGAATGGATTTAAAAATGACTTCTTTCAGACCTATTGGTCGATTATCAAGCATGATGTCTAGGAACTAGTGAAGGATTCTCACAAATTTTCCAATGTGTTATCATCCCTTGATACTACCTTTCTGGCCTTGATTCTCAAAGAATAAAAAGTAGAGGATCCCAGTAAATTCAAACCCATCTCCCTCTGCAATGTGGTCTACAAAATCATTACAAAGGTCATAGTAAACCACCTAAAAATGATCCTCCCCTCTCTCATCTCCCAAGAATGAACTCACTATGTTGAAGGTCACCAAATTCTTGATGGCATAATCCTAACTCATGAAATGATTTATTCTTTAAAAACCGACAAGTCACCCAGAATGATAATTAAACTTGACATGCCCAAAGCCTTTGATAAAATCAGTTGGAAATATATCCAACACGTCCTTAGAGCCTTTGTTTTTCTCCTCTTTGGATTAAATGGATTATGTCCTTAACATCCTCGACTTTCTTTTCTATCCCGGTCAATGGCGTCACCTTGTCTACCTTATCCCATTCTTGTGGCATTCGACAAGGGGACCCTCTATATCCTTTCATTTTTATTTTAATCATTGAGGGTTTAGGAAGGGCCCTAAAGACAACAATCACAAGAAATAAGATCAAAAGACTCACATTCTTCAGGGATGACCTTCCAATCTCCCAATCAACAATTTGTTGATGACATAATGCTCATGAGTGTTACTTCCATTCATGAATCCAAAGTCATCAAGAAGGTCCTCTCTTACTTCATGGATGTCTTAGGTACTTCCATCAATCAAATTAAGTCTCAATTATTTTTCGTTAACAAACCTCGTGCAATTCAAGTTCACATTCCCAAGATTCTTGGTTTCCAGCGAAGCTCTCTTCCATCCAAATATTTGGGTGCACCTCTTGTAGAAAATGCACTTTGTAACTCTTCCTAGGAGGATCTCTTTTCCAAAATGAAACACAAACTTGTCAAATTGTCTTTTCTCTCACTCAACACTCCAGGTCAGCTTGTCTTACTTAAATCAATCCTACAAGAAATGCTTTTTTATCTCTTCTCCACACTTGCTACACCGAAATTTATTTTGAAATTTGTCTGTAATCTTCTAAGAACCTTCCTCTAGGGGAGAGCTTGAAAAGAAAGAAAGTGGGTTATGATCACGTGGGATAAAATCTCTCAATCCAAACTTACAAGAGGCCCAAGACTTAGAGATAGTGAGGTTCTTAGCTTAGTCCTTGGCACTAAGACTTAGTGGAGATGGCTCAAAAGAAAAGATGGTCTATAGAGAAAAAATTTGGCTTCAGAAATATTTCCCAAACACTGAGGTCCAAGATCTCATTCAACTAGAAGGAAACATTATAGGATCCTTGATGGGGAGCTCAACTTGGAATAACAAACATCTTATCCAAAAGCATTGTTTCTAGGAGGTTTGGAACATAATCCATTCCTTGTTTTGGGATGATGCCTAGCACCAACACCCTGCTTGGCAGGATCAAGCAGACTTACAACAAATAAGAGCCATCTTGATCAATCAAGGAAAAAGGTGGCTACAACATTACTGGATTCCTTCAAATTCTAAGGATTAATGAGGATCCTGGATTCACAAAGACAAATGGCACCCACTCCTGCCCAATCTGGATTGTGATAACTTCTAGTAGGAATTATCAGATAGGAAAATCAAGATCCAGGAAGGGCATGATAAACTTTGGTGGGGGTACAAACTATTGGGTTGTTTCAACCTTAAGGAAGCTTATCGCATAGAAAAAATTTGATAGGAGCAACCCCGACGAGACTTATGGATCAATATTTGGCAACAAATATTATGGCCTAAAGTATCCTTCTTTCTTTGGATTATAAGCGATGGAAAAATATTAACCTAGGAAAATATGGTTCTGCAAAGGTTCCTTGGACTAGGATTTTGTCCCCTTTGTCGTCAGGAAGGATGATCTATGGAGAACTTACTTAATTCTTGCTCCTTGACTTCCACCTTATGGGATCAAGGAGCCTTAACCTTCAAGATTTCATATTGAAACCATAATAGATTATCTGAAACTATAGAAAATTAGAGGTTGTTTGCATTTTCCAATCCCAATCTTAATTAGGCCTGAGAGCTCCTCCTTGGATTTTTTATTTGGTAAGTATGGAAAGAGAGGAGCCATAAAATATTTAAGGATCAACATGTGGGAATCGACTTTATGTGGGAAAAAAACAAATGCAACATTTGTGAAACAACTCTAACCATCTCATGAATGGAACAAGACTGGCAATGCTCTTCTCAAGACAAATGCATCCTCAAAGACCTTGATCTTCATCACCTCTCCTCTTTCTTTTCTAGGCAAAGGACTATTCTTCACACCAACCCTCCTACCCTTTGGGAACCCCCTATGGTTAGTTTCCTTAAGCTCAACTTTGACAGTGCTTCCAAAGGAAACCCTTGACTTGCTAGTCTGGGTGGCATATTCAACAATGGCAGGGGAGAGCTCCTATGTCTTTATCCTGATTATATTTTCTTTCATTTCAATCCACAAAGGATTCCATAAACTTGTAGTAGAAGGGGATTCCCAGATCATCATCTGAATGTTAAAAAAGATGCAACAAGGATTATATTTTCTTTCATTTCAATCCACAAAGGATTCCATAAACTTGTAGTAGAAGGGGATTCCCAGATCATCATCTGAATGTTAAAAAAGATGCAACAAGGCTCTCCCATCAGCAAGGTCTCCCTCAGCTAGCGCCTTGAGGGAAATATTGAATGCATTGAATCAATTCTTTTTGAGATTAAAGTATTCATTCCATCCCATGTCAAGCGCTCTTGGGATGAAAATGGGCAAGGGGCCTGAACTACGGGGCTTGTGCACACATTTCCTTCCCTCGACCCTCAACATTACACCTGGCCACCCCTCCTCTTGATCTTGCACATATGCCTTCATTATTAGAAGGTACTACTCCCCCGATGGAGTACTCCTCTCTTACAACATTCATTTCTCCTGTGCTTCTCTTGTTTTGGATGGTTTCTATGCCAGTTATGGAAATGAAAGATCACAACATGGGAAATATACGGTCCCATAATGTCTATGTCTATTTTGAGGGATTTAGGTGCCCTCCCTTGTGGTCAAATCCTTTTCCTCTTGCTACTCTATCTCTCATCACTATGAGTTGTCATTGTCTTTTGGTTTGTTTCCTGTCGTTGTTGGATCCCTCAGACCACTTTTTTGTTCTCTGGTTCTCCCCTTTTGTTAGCCCTCTTCTCTGCTCTGTCCTCGTGGTGTGAGGAGGCTCCAGATGTAGAATGCATGATAGGAGTGGTAGGATTGTTGCCTCGACGATGCATCTAGATGCAAAAGAATCTACAATGATCTACCACGCCCACACACCCCCTAAAATTCACGATAAGATTGATTTGGGAAAATTTGATACTTGGGTTCATAGACATTTCATTGACAACGCAACAATAAATGAAGAAATTTCGCTGTGGGTTCCAGACACCAATTCTTCTCACACCAGTTATAGTAAGTATTACAAAGCAATAGACTTATATTGACAAATGAAATCTCTCATGGGAAAGGTGTTGGTCAAGAGGAACGAGGACTACCCAGAGATTCTTCTTCATCTTGATGATGTGTAGCTTCAAATCAAACTCGTAGACCATAAAATCAATTTGCTTGTTGAGAAGCTCGTTGGCATGGACTTCACCAAGCTCAACTTCACTCAGCACTGGGTTTTTGTTGCTGAAGATGTTGTTCCACATGTTTAGTTTTTCTAATGCTAGGATTGCTAAGTTTTGGGTTCTATAGTTTAAGAGGTAGTGATGCTCTGGCCCCTCTTCATCTTAGTTATCAATATGTTAATCAGACTTCTTTCTGACTTCATTACTCTTCCTTTAACCTCCAGTATATTATAATATGTAGTATAAAATCATTTTTTCTCTTCAAGACAATCAAGATAACCAAGTTGTTATTTTTCTCCTGGTCTAGTTTCCCAGTGGCAGACCAGGAGTTAGAAATTGTACTTCTTATTTTTCAAGTTAATATTAATTTTTTGGATAAGCTTATATATATAATCTCACTGGAAATAATTTGAACAATGATTACAAAGAACAATGACTTGGTCCTCTTTATCGAATGTAAGGAAACAATTTAACGAGCGGAGACCCAAATACATTTGGTAAGAATGAAAATCTGCCCCCTTGAGCACGGGTTATTTTAGGTGGCATATTTTTCCTTGAATAATTGTGATTAAAGAACCCACATTCACACATAGCACCTAGTGATCATTGTCCTCATTACTCATTAACAACTAAGTTATAATAGATTTTACCACCTTCATATATATATATATATATATATATATAAAATAGAAAATATACACTTTCATAAACTAAATAGTAAAATCATTAAAACAAAGTTTCTTAACTCACAAACAAAAATAATTCATTATTAATCTAACTAGCCATTAAAAAAATTGTTTTCTCTCCGTCTAAATTCAAATCCCATCCCACTTTGTCCATTGTTATTGAGATATATTTTTCATTATTAATTCTTAATGATTGGTTGGTGCCCAAGATAGCATGTTGTAAGGACTTTGTTACAACCTTTACCTATTAGGGATAAATGCGTGAATGGTGATTCGATAGTGTATATACCACCCACAAGAACATTGAAGGTGAGGTCCTCGTCTTCTACACTTAGATAAGTTTCCTTAGAGATAATATCACAAGTCAATTCATAAGGATTATGTGTTCCTTATTTTTAAAGACAAGTATAAATATTAATTTATATTTTTGGTAATTATTATTAAAATAGGCCATTTAATTATTGGTAAAATTATAATTTTTTATCATTCAAATTATAGTTTTAATTGTATAGATGAATTCAGTTTATTGAAAAATCTCTTATTCATTTAAAATATAATCTGAACAAATCTACAATTTCATCCATTCTTTAAAAATTTTAAACAAACCTAATAAAAAAATAAATAAAAATGAAAAAATAAATAAATAAATAAATCTAATATTTAACCTACCACTTTCATCCTTATCATCTCAACATTGTTTTCCCAACTCTTTGGCATATGTTCATAGAAAAGAGAAAAGCTGATTCTAAATTTGTTTGTCTTTATCCATTTTTAACACATGTCCCATTGAGTTTTAACGTTTTCGTTTTGTCCACATTATTTGCCCTTGCCCTATTTCTCTTTGATCCTACCATTAACACCAATAACATATCCAGAGGTGGGTCATATTCTTTCGAGTTTAAATCGAAGTTAATGTGTAAACGTTTTTGAGTGATAATGTGTAAAGGCTTTTGATTGCTCCAGAGACGTCGTGAATAAAAACTCTCCATTTAAAGCTGGCAAAACTGCAAAACTTAAATGTAACTTTAAATTTGTCAGGAGGACACATTCTCACAATAATTTAGGAACTCTAAGTTTAAATCGAAGTTAATGTGTAAACGTTTTTGAGTGATAATGTGTAAAGGCTTTTGATTGCTCCAGAGACGTCGTGAATAAAAACTCTCCATTTAAAGCTGGCAAAACTGCAAAACTTAAATGTAACTTTAAATTTGTCAGGAGGACACATTCTCACAATAATTTAGGAACTCTATTAAATGATCTATAAATTATACTCTGCAACCCACATTCAAAGCTCAGAATCTAAAACAGTTTAAAACACTCAAAGACTCTGCAACCCACATTCAAAGACTCACTTCCAATTGACTTTATACATGACAGTCACAGCGATTTTACTTTTGCTTCCACACACAACGCTACCTTGAACCCACAACATCAGAAGGCTGATTGGAGTTTGGGACCTTGTTGCATTTTCATAAATGACAGGCAGCACTTTCAGCCTTTCTTTGACAGATGACATGGAGCTTGAACTCTTGTCCATCTCCCTGAACAAGAACAAAAAGCACATGAAAAATGATAGAAGAATGAACTCAGTGGCAGTGGCAATCTATTGATGGGCAAAATATTCTCAGCATTTTCTGCCATTGCTTAAATGCAAATGAAGTTCAATGAACATTGAAAACGTATTTTTTCCTGTTTCTCGTGTCTTTAAATATCTCTCTTTTCTGGTAATGACAGTAAATTAAATGGAGAGGATCTAAATGACAGACACATATACTACATTGTTCAGTCTTTCTGTCACAAGGAAATTACGACTAGAGGGGAATTACTCCGAGTCTATGACTTCATTGCAGCTTCAAGCTAGGTATGCCAATAATATAAGTATTTGTTTAAAAGATTGTGGCATTTACATATTTCTATCCCTGCTTTGTTGAAATGATAAGGTCGGTGACTGTTGCATTCACTAACAGAACGATCATTTCATACTATTCTATAACAAGCTTGATGCAGTTTGATAGACATGACATCCTCAAAATCATCCGTGGTTTTGGATCTCAGATGATAAAAGGATTTAGATGAGAGGATGAAAAAAGTGGTAAGTGCCATTTTTTCATGATTGGTGGAATATTTTCAGCATTTCTACGGAGGTATACATACTCTATACTCTCTGGATTTGAACTTGTGATTTCTTAGGAGGAAACACGTATATTCTCTGGATTTGAATTTGTAATTTCTTAAGAGAAAACACTTATTCTTAACCATTAGACCCACTCACATGAAAATCATTTCAAGAATTATATGTTTGAAAGAAAAAATATTTCTCAACATTTCTGTGACAGTGAACATTTTTGTGACAGTGAAGAGGGTCATTATTTTTTCCCTGCCATGGTCTCACAAATTTTGCTCAGAAATGTCATTAATTTTATCCCCTGTTATGGTCTCACAAATTTTGCTTAAAAATAATATTTATGGGCAATATTTAAAAGGACTGTAAATGATAGATCCAATCAAGTGGCAAACCATTCTTTTGATGGGCAGAATATGTTCAACCCTTCTATGACATGTAATATATAATTTGGTATATATTGACACCTCTGATTGTCAGTCCTAATTGCAAATGTACAAATCGGATAAAAGGAATCAATTCATCTCCTAAGGCTCAAATACCCATAGGGACGAATAAGCGGTTGGGGCCAGTTATAAGTAGTGGGCAATTTCGATGGGTGAGTACCTACTACCCGCTGTTGCAGCAGCTTAGCCAAACAAAATAACTTGTGATTAATGACTCTCACGATTAGAGAGCTCTCTAGCCTGTGAAAACTTTTCACAGGTGGCTTGGAGTGCTTGACATATTTTAATGCTCCTGCAGTTTAAAGGAAACATCTTCAAAAATAAAAATATTCATAATAACAGAAGTCCTAATTGCAAAACAACTAAAACAGATAAGCCTTTCTATCACAGGCTAATGACAACCTTAGTCTGAGTGGACGTTGAGAGAGGGAAAACGAAGTTGCCATTGTTTTGATAGGTAGAGACCCCACATCTTAAGATTTGACCACAATTTATGCCATTAAAATGTTGTCACAGGCTAATGACAACCTTAGTCTGAGTGGACGTTGAGAGAGGGAAAACGAAGTTGCCATTGTTTTGATAGGTAGAGACCCCACATCTTAAGATTTGACCACAATTTATGCCATTAAAATGTTGGTGTAACAATACTTCAATTTCAAACACAATGTTGTTGTAACAATACTTCAATTTCAAACACAATGCTTTTTATAACCAATATATTTTTAACTTTTCTGTGATAATGCTGAATGAATGCAAGTTCAACACAAAAAGATCTTAAAAGTTTATCTGTAATTCTGAGTGCCAACCAAGCGAACATTTTGCAAACTTAGCAAAATGAGAAAATCGATGCAAAAGAGACTGGAAAAGCTATTATGTATTCAGGGGCTGCCATAGTTTGCACATCACTCCAAGGAACCATACATAACTTTCATAGCTGCATCACTTCAGTCTCTTATAAAATTCCACACAAAAGTTACTTGGGTTGATTCGTTTAATATGACCATATTAAATATTTTCTCTTCAATGTCCAAGTCATGTCACAAGCAGCTCAACAATCTTACCTTACGAAAAATCTCTGCACAAATGAAATGTTAAAATCCTTCATTTAGTAGAAAGAAGAAGCAAGCCATGAAGATGATCATATCTGGAAAAAAAACACACACAAGAATTAAGAAGCTTGGGCTTCTAAGATCATTCAGTTGTTTATATTTTGTGACCAAACCATTGGCATTTGTCCAGTCGTTTAATTGAATTTAAATACAGTGTAAGTTCATAACCACATCCCAGAAAAATGCAGAACTGTTCTCCCCCAAGTTTTGAGAGATATTTAATTTTGTCTGCAGATTCAAACGTTGGTGTAAAAGGCTCTGGATAATGAAAACTTATATTGGTTCATAAGGTTAAAACATTTTTTTGGTTTTGGAATAAGAATTAAAATTGTTTTTTATTTATTAAGAAATTATCTTCTGGGTATTAACAAGTAAGTCATTTCAAGTATTATGATTTTCCTTAAATAATAGTGATAAGTCAAACCCTAGTTAAAATATAACTGATAATTGTGATGAGTCGACCTTCATTAAGAATAATTAAGATAACTTTTGCATTCCAATTTAATTCAATATAATTTACTTATATTACAACTGAAGTCTTTTGGCTATAAACATTCTGTAGTGAGCTGGAGTCTTTTGGCTATAAACATTTTGTAAGGGGTAAAGGTTCAATACAAATAAAAACAAATATATAAGTGCATTTACAAGAGTATTGTACTTACAAAATTAAAAATTGCATTGATAATGTGTATTTCATTTTTTTTGCCTTTTATAAATTAATTATCATCTTTTCCTTTTTCTTTTTTTTTTTTTGAATTTTTTGTCACTTCACTAAATAAGGAGCCACAGTAGCAAACTTCAGAGGGCAAGAGATCAAAATTCTTAAGGAACCAGTTACTTATATGAATCAGAGGTATCAATTTCACGATGTTTTTTTTTTTTCACCCAGAGGGGCATCATCTATCACTACCTCCCTTGAGGAGGAAACACCTGCATCCATTTCTTATACTTTATCCCCTGAAAAAGGAGAGGATTCTTGAACTAGAATATGCAGGTCCTGATTAGGCCTCATTTCAATCAAAGTTAGTATCTAAACTTAGTTGCTCCATAAAATTTCATCTCTTTGGTTTTGATTTGTTCCTTTTTTTCCGAGAGGATGAGCTCAAGCATGGGAACAAGTAGCTTGCAAATGTCCTAGAAAATGACATATCCTACACTTGAATATTGTGTTCTTATAATACACAACTTGTGTGTATTTAAAATTCTTCCAGGTGAGAATCAGTTTATTACTAAGGTCTATCTCAACACAAATGCTTGCATATGTTCATAAACCTATTACAGCCCTCTCAAGATCTGATTTTATGTAAGTGGCCAAAGCATTCTCAATATCCTCAACATTTGATAAATACCATAAATATAATGGTAAATTGGAAAGACGGACCCAAACTAACATTCTAGTAACTGAAAAAATGTTATGATCAAATTCAAGGAACCAGAAAGTTGTAAAAAGTCTTGGGCTTCCCCAAAACTACTGGTCCTCCTTGAATATTTGTTGATAATGAGCATGATCATAGAACTGCAAAATAAAAAACCTTTAAAACACAAATTGATCTCACATTTTTTTTTCCTAATTTGAGTGAATCCATTGAAACAATGTTAATATTGTTAATATAGGAGGCAAATACCCATTAAATAAGTTAATGATCCATTTTTTTTTCATATAATAAATGTAAATGAAATATTTCTCACTTTATGATCTCCACCATTGATGCCTTTTCAACATATAAATATTAAAAAAAAACAAAAAGTTTGAAAACTTTTGAAAACATTTAAAAAAAAATGGTAAACATCAATTTAAATTTAAATAAAATACTCAAATAATAAAAATTTTAAAAAATTACAAATTTGTATTATACAAATAATATAAAATATTTTGTATTATAATAATAATGAATTTTCAAAACATGAAACTCATTCAGTTTTAATATCACTTTCATATATAGTTAAGAAAAATATGAACAGATATATCGTCCTCTTGTATTATAATAATAATGAATTTTCAAAACATGAAACTCATTCAGTTTTAATATCACTTTCATATATAGTTAAGAAAAATATGAACAGATAGATATATCGTCCTCTTGATTTTGTTTATTATTATTTTATTTCATGTTATTTTTAAAAAATTGAGCAAACTTTATTTATTTTTAAATGTAGTGTTATCTAATATAACATAACACTAATGCCTCAATAACATCTTCCCTATATTGAAATGTAGAGCACTTTGCTACTCTTAATGCAAAAATTCATATGACTAAAAATTTAATAAGTCCATTTAGCAAATAAGTACAAGCCCACTTAAATATAGCTTTGATAAATTAACAAAACTGAAAAAAAAATATAGAACTAAAAAACCAATTACATATTCATGTAGTAGCCTGAGTTAAATGTACAAGGAAAATTTTCAAGAAAATAAACAATGAAGATCTTTGAAGTAGTTGCTATATCTTCTTCGGAATAACCCTTCACAGTACGAAGCCTCCATACTCATGAGGGGAAAAAAGGGAACAAAATTGTTTGCCATGGTGTGAGATAATGGCACGAGATTAGTAAGAAGAGGTGCCTCCCTCCCTTAGACATCATTTCTTTCAACTCCTTACTTTTTTTTGTTCATTTGATTCTCAACAATGTGTGTATTGGTAAAGGAAAGTAAGTTGTAGCCCCTTGGGATAGCACAGATGGTAAGACGTGCGCACACTCTCTCGGTACGGGGAGAGGTCATGGGTTCGAGCCTTGTGTCCCTGGGGTCGCGGTTTAGCATCCCATATCATCCACGAAGTGGGGAAGTATTGGGTGAGTTTCCCACTCAGAATTTTCTGAAGAAAAAAAAAGGAAAGTAATTTGTGATTGAGTTCACAAGGATTATGATTTTCTTTGATATACTGAATAATGCATAGGAAAGAGGATTCTCGTTAATTTGAGAAGTTAAGATGTTATTAAGAATTTTGACTATCATGTAAATGTAATTGAAGTTGGAAGAGAAAGTATAAGTATATAAGAAGATTAGATATATACGAACAATTGTTGTGGATTTCATTTATAATAATGTTTGGATCTTCATTATGGAGAGGTCCAATTGCTTTTAATACGGCCAATTTGACATTTAAATTAAGGTGGTTTCAAATGTTCAAAGTTAAGGTGAAAATGGTGATTGGTTTCATGAATGATACCCTATATTTGTTCAATGAAAGATGGTTCATGAAGATAGATGGGAGATGCAACCATTTGAGACAAATTCATCTATATTATAATCATAAAGGGTCTAAGGGGTCATCATTGGCCAATGTGTTTTATAAACCCTTGGGTATGTCAAAATTAGGGGCTTGGGTTGGATTGAGGTGACATGAGGTGCCTAGATATGAGGCATTTTAATATATCAGAGGCCCCTCCATCACTTTGTATAAAAATAGAATAAATGAGCTAGAAACTATCAAACCAAGGGTCATGTCCAAATGTATCTAGAATCACCAGGATACAAGAAAGATTATAATGAACATTAGTGAAATAAGATGTGACTACATTTCATTGAACCAAGGTGTAATATCCCAGTTTCGACCCTTTGGAACTTTTGAACTTTTGTCTCATGATAACCCTCTTCCATGTGATTTTATTATTTCCACTTCATCCTTATGTTTATGTTAATTAAATTAGGAACCTAGTGAAATTATTTAATTACTTCAAGTGATTATCTCCTATACTTGAGCAATTACCTCCTACTTTGAAGTAACCAACTCCTACCATCAAGGAACCAAGAATGGAGTGGAGGGAAGGCTTTTCACGACCACCCATTCATTCATGCAGATTCAAATTGGGGGGGACAACTTGAGAAAGAGAGGCTTCTTGAAGGAAACAGAGTTTTTGATGAAGAGAAACCATCCTAGCTCTCATATGATCCATGGAGATATGGAAGAGGTATCGTTATGTGATATTAGGCACCAAGATTGAGAAGGGAGATATGTTTGTAATCCTTTTCACATTGCTAACCTTTTTGGGTTTCCCAAGAATCCAAATTTATTGTCCAAGAAGTAACATACTATTGGAAACATAGTTGTTGACTTGATGAGAATTATGACCTCAAAACGAGAAATCTAGCTTTAAAAACCCATATTTTGGGGTTAAAAACACCAAAATCAACTTATGTTTCGAAATGTGGTGTCATTGATGCCACCATTTTTTCTCGGTGTTAAAATTACCAACTTTTGAAATCATGGCCTTAGTGACCTCATAATGTCATTAGTGAAAAAATTGAAATCAACCCTCGAGTTGAAAAGAGGTGCAAAGAGAAACACATTTTTTTCTTGAGGTCAAAATTACTTCTTTGAAACCATGGCCTTAACAACCTGTATTGGTGCAACCAAAACTTTAAAATCAACCCCAAAATCGAAAAGTGTCACTCCTAATAGCACCCCCACTTTTTCTGGGTCAAAATTGCAACTTTTTTTTAACCCATGGCCTTAACAACTAGTATACTTGCAATCAAAATCTTAAAATCAACCCTTGAATAAAAAAGATGTATACCAATAGTAGCCCTCTATCTCTTTAGAAGTTAAAATTAGAACAATTTTGAAACAATAGATTAAAATCCCAATGTGGTTGTGAACAAAATAATTTAAAAGGGAAAACGACTCAAAAGATAGAAAAAATAAATACACACATAGAGACCCAAATCAAGGAAAAATAACATGTTTTTTTTTTTTTTTTTTTTTTTTTTTTT
>CBVK0100005511.1:0-15405 GCA_900067695.1 Picea abies | reverse complement strand
TCCATTAAATTTATTATTTAAATAATTTATTTTGTATTCACTTTGAGTTATAGTACACTCATCACTTAACTTTATTATTTACCTTTTAAAATCCCTTTAACTACTTTGTCTACTTTGACCTTTTGGGGTTTCTAGATGACATGTGAGGGTCCTCCAACTTCGTAAGGCCATAACTCTCAAACCATGAGGAGTTATGTGACGTTCCACATACCACAAGAAATGGAATGAAATGTAATATTCATATAGAATAGTATTACCTTCAAATATATCAAAAATCATACCGTTATACATCAAACAAACATGAGTCCATTACCCAAACCTAGGTTCTCCAACTTCACATGGTCATAACTCTCTAATCGTGAGGATTTATGTGACGTTCTACATACCACCGGAAATGGCATGACAATCACTATCCATCTAGGATAGTTTCCCTAACAAATTCAATGTCCTTAATCTAATTATTCCACAATTAATCATGGGTTCTCTTACTCCGCAAAGCGTCTTCCCATGAGGTCTTTCACCATAAGGGGACCACTTTGTAGTTCATCCATATTTACTTCTTATCAACCATGAAAAAACAACAATGAGTCATATTTACATCAAACAATATTGGGTCCATTACCCAAACCTTTGTGCTACGGGGCTTTCTTCAAGGGTTGAAATCAATGACAACCAACCTTAATCAACAATAGCCTGATTGTAATGATCATGTTCTTGCAAATGTGAGTAGCCTTCACATCTTTTCTCAAAGATAGGCTACCACCATTCTAGCGAGTCTTTCACTCTGTATTATTATAGTTCTGTACATTTCTCACATTAATAGAAATTGTGTATTATTGTATTTTTGTGTTTATATCTCTGATATATTTATGTTACATTGTTGGATATTTGATACATCTATGTACACTTATTTATTATATCTCCTCTCTCATTTTGTGCCGAAAATAATCCGTATCATTCACCTCTATGGATGATCTCCTTTCACATTGATAACTAGATAGAAAAAAGTTTGAAAGGAAGCTATAAAAGGATGCCTTGGGTATGAAAAAAGGGAAGACATTCATTGTAGTTTTATGTTGTTAGTTTGAATCTTGAGATTCCATAACTATCCAAGTTCATCCAAATATCTATAGACAAGATTTGTTTGGTGTGACAAAATTCTCACCCTATGAGAGTTTGGATACAATACTTCAATCAACTTTCATCTTGTAAGAGAAGGAATAAGGTCCTCAATGGAACCTCCCAGGCAAGAAGAGAGGAGATAATTATCTCTCTAATTTCTATAGGGTTTCATCAATACAATCCTTACCACTGGGGACCATTATCATTTGTTTTAGTTTTTAGTTTCATATGTGGTTATTCATGAATCCTCTTGTTTATATTTATTTTTAGCTTATCTTTCATTATGGTTCAATAACCATCTAATCATATTCACTATGTAATAAACCAGGGTGAACCCAATTGTAAATGTAAATATACTTTATAGGTTGGTTAGCCAACATATTTTGAGGACAGAGTACCTGTGTGATTTATGCCAGGGATCCTATGAGCTGAAAGGCCGACGAGCCTAACAAATGTAATATGTAATTACACTCGATTATATTAATAAAATACATCACTAGTGTAGAACAAGTCAAAAAAAATCATAGAGGGGGGTAGGGATCCACGAGAGGGAAAGGGGGGCTTAAGGACCAAGAAAAGGGTGTTAAGTCAAGGGGGCTTAAGCCAAGGAATAAAATAATATTATTCCTAATTCATAAGATTTATGATAAAGTTTATCCTAAGTTCCTATGTGAGGGGAACAAATTACCAAGTGGATTCAAATGCATTTCCTAGAGTGACAAGTGTTAAGATAGGAAAATGAAAATATAAAGTGGGGAACTTACTGTAATTCCATCATTCTTCCAATATTTCACTCATTATTTCCTTCCATCATTTATACCTTGGTTGGAGAGTGTAAACAAAAGCTAATTCTTACCCAATAAATCCTTGGTGGTATAGGTTGATGAAGCATGTTGTTAGGCCTATGAGACATTCTCTTTGGGTGATAAAATTGTTGGGAAATGGTTTCCTTGTGTGTTGACCTAGTGGGTGATGTAACTCTTAGATCAGTCATGTGTTCTAAGTGCTACATAGCTTTGAGAATTCTTGGTTTTCCTATTGTCGAAGCCATGGAATGGAAGTGGGATAGCCCGAAGGTCTGTTGAGTAGAGAAGGGGGTACATTTACTTGGGTGGGGCAATCTATGGAGAAAGAGAGGCTATGAGATGGGAACTATTGTTGGAGTAGGCACCTGGGCCTATTATTTATTCTGTTGTTTACTAGACCTTAGTTTGACTTAGGTGGCATTTTACCTAGGGGAGTCATAGCCCCATCTTGAGGGTGACCTGTTGTTGAGAGTATATGAACAACATAGTATATGGATGAGAGGAATGTCTAAAGGTATGCATGTAGTTGGTGATTTACAAGAAAATATAAGTGTTATTTTATGTGTGTTTACATGTTGATTATTTTGTGCATGTTTATGCTAATTATGTGTGTTGTAGGACACCTAGATAAATACCATAGGATTCACATCCTACAAGCTTGTGTATGGTAAGAATGCATGATCTGGATTTTATGAGAAGAACAAAAAAAACATAGATTATTAGAAGATGCTTAACACAGAATAACAAAGATACAGTAAACAAGGTTTTCTATTCAATAAGAAAATAAGTTGAAACTTTAAAATGCAGTGGAAAACAAGCTTGGTGGAATGGTAGAGGCTTATCTCTGAGAATATATGTGAACAATGCACTCATTCGCAAGAATATCCTTACAATGAGGCTCTGAAGGTCTTTTTACATCATGTCGCCTGTTTTTCCAATCATCCAATGCTTTGTCGGATTCGTTGTCAAACAACTTCATAGTTGGGTCCGGGGCCCTTCCAACATCCCAGTTGAGAGATCATCAGGTAAGATTGGAAGAGAAACCCTAGAAATCCAAAAACCTAACCCTAGTAGATGAAGAGCCAAAAGTCACGTGGGCCCCATTTGGGTAAGTTAGTACATCAACTTCATGGGGTTGTAACTTTTGCATATGATCTTCATTTTAGGCGCACGATATCCCGTTAGAAAGGTATCATTGAAGAGATTCATTTTTGGGGATCAACCAAAGATTTTGTATATAATTGATAATCTCAATGCCGAAAAACCTTCATTTAGGCCCTCAAAATGGCCCCGGAAGTTTAAAACTGCTAAAAATAGTAAATTTTCAAAATTGTCAGAAAATTGTTTTGAGCGAATTGGAAAAGGTGGGTGGCCACCCATATCCACCTGGATCAATGCACTACTTCCTATTTATTTTAAATTTAATACATTAAGAACTATATTATAGATTATATTAGAACTTTAAGAATATCAGAAGCACCAATTGAACTAAATTAATGAGCTTAATGAAATTCGTCAAGATGCTTTGCACCAAAATTTTGTTGTTCAACAACAAAGTGCTAAGTGGCATGATAAATTAATTAAGAATAAGAAATGTGAGGTGGGATACTATTCCCTCTTATATGATTCAAGTTTAAATATTTGAAAAACATTTTCCACTTGTAGGTTGGAACCATATGAAATTGGCACTGTTTATGAAAATGATACAGTGTAGTTGTGTACTATTCGTGAAGATTGGGCACTTCTTATGGCCAATGATAATCATGTGATATTGTATAAAAAACCATTGTCCACGGATTCCTACATATACAATATCACCATTCCTTCATATTTAGAGGTTGTTAGTACATTGGCTATGGCACTAGTACTTTCAATTGATTCATTTTTTTGCACTCTTTGTCAATAATAATAATAATAATAATATAGTTGTGAAAACCCCTTTTGATGCAGTTGGACAAAATTTATCTAAAAACTAGCTTACTAGCATACTATGTATGCAAGCACACACACACACATAAAGAAAACAAAAAAATATAGCACAAATTTTTCATAGCTATAGTTACACTTTGCAATTTTTTCTCACACTCTATTCTATTGCAAAACAATGGAATTTTCACATTTGGCGATAAGTTCACTTTTTCCACATATTCTACAAAACCATTCTTTTTGGTAGCTTGCTATAGATTTTAGTTATCGATCTTACTTCCATCATTTCCTTCCAGAAAGCGCATTCTAGAATTAAGTAACACCAATTGCAGGAAAAACCATAGCAACCTGGTCTCTCGATAATCTCTTCAAGTATCATGTTTTCATTTGCAAGTTTTTCTATGCTAGAGATCTAGACATAATGCTACAAATCATGCAATATTTCTACACATTTGACAATTTAGGCTCTTATTTCCTCCAAATAGCGTCTTCTACTTCAGTCTCACTACCAACACCAATATAAGTCTTCCTATGCATTCGAGTCCATTATTATACACTTTGTATGAATCCTTCGAACTATTATATTGTTATGACATGTGCTATAGAACCCAAAGATTATTATATTTTTCTAATGTTTTTTATCGATCCACATTTTCTCCTGCAGATCTACTAGATGGTCTTGTCATTTAATCAGACATTAATTCTCTACTTCTTTGTATGTATAGGTATTGTTTCTTCCCTTAATTTTGTTTGAAAAATCATTACTTGTTATGATTTGTGGAAAAAGCACCTTCTTCAATTTTATTTTCCAATGTCATTATGTCACGATCGACATAAAATTTCATTTGGCAATAGGGCATTAAATACATTAACTATGATTTAATCCTACTATAATTACATTCTGTTATGATCAAAATGTTTCATAATGATTTGATTCATGCAAGGACCTACTCTTAATGGTAATCTAGTCACTCCACATATGATATCCATGGTCACCATAATTTGTATCTTGCTAAATCAAGCCATATCACCAACAATTCAAAGAATTTCTCCCAATTTTTTCTCTGCACACTTTCTAAATTGGGTGATTCATTACTCACAATTATTACTTCCCTTACTACCACTTTAACCTTGCATTGTATGTACTCTCTACCTTTTCTACTACTCTATCGTTAACTATTCCTACAACTCCTTTTTCTTACCACTACTTTTGAAGACAGTGTGGGGAGCCACAATATAATATGAGACAATCATACATGTGTAGCTACAGAGTAATATAGAGGTTATGAACATATTCCAAGACACTGGGTGGTTAACCTACCTCAAATGCATGCATGGGTTTAAAATTGTGGTGGCGATGGAATTTATGCAAAATTTTAGGTTATCAATCGTCATTGTCCAAGGGTTAATGATTGGAGTTATAGAGGGAAATATTACTTGAGTAATAGATTTTCCCATAATAGGTGATCGAAGGTTTGAATGTTTTTCTATTCTCAACAAGCATGCAATGATTTTGTTGTTGGGATTAAAGTGGTCTAAGTTGATAGCAAGTGTGTAAAACACATATCTTTGACATGGTAATGGGATAACATGGAATATTTTGTGTATAAATATATTACATGTGAAGAATTTCATAACCTCTTATTTGGATACCATTTCAAGTTCCTAACCCACCTAGGACACCATATGATCATTAATATTCCCCACAATCTACTTTGATAAGTTCATCTAACATATTTGTTATAACCCTAAATTGCACTTGACATGCATACCTGGCATCAGGCCATCTAACTTGCTATCTTTACAAAGACATTATTGAAAAAATCTTCTAAAAACCATCATTTTTAAAGTGTACACGCCCTACACCATTATTGCCCACATACACATGCTTGATGACCCACTACAGCCCGCTTACACTCACAAAATATCGCAAAATGTGGAAAATTGCATTGGATACTGGTTTCCAGGACGTTACTTAACCGTTTGACTATCCATAGCCAGTCACCCGAACTATTACTGTCCCTTTTGGCCAATAAAATAAGGGGTTGGGGTCCAATTGCAAAGAGAAGAACGAGAGAAAAGAAACTCTACCCATTTTATCAATCCCCCTTTACCCCAATTGTAAATCCCTTACCATTTCCCTAAGAGAGAACTGAAGAGGAGAAGAAGATGTGGAAGCAGTTGGTGCATGGTGAAGAGGACCCTAGGACCAAGTTCGAGGAGTAGTGTCAGTCTCATGTTGTAAGTGACTTTTGTGAGATTAATATAAAGAAGTACTTTTTCTGTCCAGCCAAATGACATCTTAAACTTATATGATTTGTTTACATTTATTGTTTATGATGTCTAACCCACTAATCCATATATAGAATGAATGCTTGTAGTTTCTTGTTTGTCTTTTGATGAATGCAGGTCAGCCTTGGGAGGAGATTTGTAGTCAAGAAATAACCAAGTGCAAAGGGATCAACATCGAACACGGATTTTAAGGTAGGCCTACTAGATCCCTCTCTCTTGTCTTTTATGTATGATTGTGGGGTAATGTTGGGATAGTGATAAAAAGTAGGAGAGTTTAAATGGTTAGCTCTGCCTACACTTTAGACCCTTTGTGTAGTCCATAGAGGGGTTTTCTCACTGTAGTAGAATTGGCGACTGTACTAGGGAAATTCCTCTAGGGTCTTTGGGGATATTTCTTTTGGGGTTCTTTGAATCAGTTTATTCACTACTTTATGAGTTTTTGTAAGCTTTTATGTCTTTAAGGGATGTCAGTCTTCCATACCAGTACTCCCTGCCTATGTTGGATTGTTGTTTTTTCATTTTTTCTAAGTTACAGAGGTGTATGCGGCCTATAGTGGGCATGCACACATGCATATGTGCCCTGCCCTTGGACAACCTGCATACATATGTTGGTTGTTGAAGTGTCAATAGAGTGTCTGTTGAGAAATGTTTTGTAAAAAGAAGAAGAGGTAGTCATCCTCTTCCCTGTTAGGAGTCACACTTCTTAGGGGTTTTCTTGATCTAGTACTGGTCTTTGTTATAATAGTCTGTAGCCTAGGTCTGACTTCAGTTTAGCTTCCTTTTGATCAAAAATTTCTTGTGTTTTCTTTAATAGGGTTTTTAGACAAGTTGGTGAGTTTGCTTTGATCTGCCTGCTTGGTGTTGTCAGTGACTCCCTACAATCTATGATTGGGCCAGAAGCTATTTCTTGGCCCTATCTTGTCGTCATTTTCCCCTTTTTTTGGCTTTGAAAGAAAATAAAAGAATTCATTTTCAAATTTCTTTTTTGAAGTAAGTAACAATAAAAACAATCTTTCATTACTTTGTTTGGTAAAGTAGTTTAGGTTATTTTCTTTTCTTACCAAGGAAAAAGAAAGTTTTCTTAAGTTCTTTAATTGAATGCTTATGACATTAAGTAGCTTGTAGTCGAGTGAAATCTTGTTTTGAGTTTTTCTTTTCAAAGATCTACGAAAAGTAGTTATGAAAAGTTTGGTGAAAGAGTTTCAATTGTCAAATATTTATTTGTGAAGAAAGAAGTACTTTTGTTTCCAGTATCATCTTATGCTCTTCTCTTTCATCTCTTAAAGAACATCACTGGTTTCACTTTCATTCCTTTTGACTTAAGACAACCACTAAAATTAACGCATAGTTAAAAGTTATTAGACTTTGTGTTTGAAGGGTTCATCAATTTAGTCTAGGCTAGAGCCTTGATTTAGGATTGGAGAGGAAACTCTTCAAGTCTATAAAAACAAACATAAGAGTATGAGCTAGGGAGTTCTTAAAAGTCCAGTAACCGTGAAATTTATCCAGGACCCCCCTCTAACACAGGGGCTTAACACAAGGTCATGTGTGGAAAGGTAGCAGAGATAACCCCTCCAATGTCAGACCAAGCGTAGTGGGGAACGCATATAGAGGGCTTATCTTGGGATTTCGTTGATCGAATTTTCCATGGAGCTTCATGGGTCTTTAATCCATTTGAGGTCCTCAGTCATCTTCCCAAGCACTTGCTTTCGATACCCTTTATAGGTTTTGAGATTGATACCCTTCTCATTGCGGTCCACCCAACTGTCGACTGTACCCGCCTGGTGACTGTTCGTGTGCTAGCAACCTATTTCCCTTTATCTTAGTGACTTACACAGGTGATTGTGGGGGTATACCATGGTACCTAGGGAAGACATTGAGCCACTCTTTTCAGAGTATACCCAGAGGGTGCTTCCATATTCGAGTTGCACTTGCACCGGTAAGTTGCTCTAGTGTTGGTTGTTCTAACTGTTCTTCCAACTAGCTAGTGATCTTCTTGTCTTACCTCATAGGAACTTTTTCTAGTGTGTGATGGTTTTTAAAATGATTATAGAAATCCCTAGTGTGTTATTGATATTCTCTCACAGTGGAGCATCGGGAGCTCCACTGGTCACAAAGACTTTTGGGCCTCCCGCCAGTTGATCTCGAGCCACCCTCGCCACCACTAAGACAAAAACTAGACCAGTAAGGGTCTTTTGAGGCGAATGAGTTATAGGAAACTATGCTTGACTCATATCCAAAAGCAGAACATTCGATTCCAGAGGAACCAATCATTTCTAACCTCGGAGTGCAAGCTCTTGGTCCACATAACCCTCCTATCACTGATCTATCGACACCCATCGTCATATAGGTTGAACCTTACAAGTGTCAGGTAGTGTCACAAGCGACGATGGAAACAAATGTTGATACTTCTTCAGGGAATACTCATATTTCCTCTACGACTATCACTATAGGGGGTGTTCCACCTCCTAACCAACTTTTTTCGGTCCGTACCATTATGTTCTCAATTTCCTCTACCTCGGGCAATGGTTTGATTCCATCTATGGCAACGATCACTACTCCGTTCACCCAGAGTGAGATAGGCCCTCCATTCTCATATGGGATGCCTAGCTTCGGTAGGATCACTGTCCTTTTCCACTCCACTCTGTAGACATTAGGTCTCAGGGCAAGTGGCTCCAAAACTCTTCTACAAGGATCCATGGGGGGAACTTCAACTCCCTATAACTCTTTCCCTTATGGAGGGGGTCATATACCTCCTTCATCCCCTTCACTCGGCGATGCCCACCAACACTCCACTAGGATGAATGTAAACTATAGTTCATTTGGAGAAGGTATTCAAGGAATTCCTACTTATAACATGTCAGTAGGTTCGACACCATTCTCTTTGTTCGACACGTTTGGTAACAACGCTTTACCATCAGCTTCCATCTCGGCCAGGGGAAACCCTGATTATGGACATCAACATCCTGTATAGGGTACTATTCCTGCATAGGGGGAAAACTTAGGAATTACTTCCTCACAAGGACCTTGGAATCCATGGCAGGGATTAGTTCTCTTGTTAGGGATGTTGACCGGGGGCAACCCCTGTCATAGCCAATGGAACCCTGAGCAAGGCTGAACAACTATGACCGTTGGATCGCCAGGGAACAACCCTTCCCAAAATCCTTGGAATGCGACACAAGCCCAACCCTTTATGTCCTATTACAGGAGTCAGTAGATGATGTCTCAAAAAGCACAGAATCCATACGTTGGTTACAGCCATGGTTATTACCAGAACCCTGGCCAACAACCTAACTTTTTCTGGCAACCTAGTGCTAGCCAAACTCCAGGCTCCTTTTTCCCTGGTTACAACCAACAACCCAAATTATCGTTTTTGGAAACACTGCACTTGCCAGACTTGATAAGGTTATTAAATGACCCCATCTGTGACAATCCACGTTGGCTCCCTATGCCAACCAAGTTTCCTTCGTACATCCCAAAGTTTAAGGCCAAGCCTAACGAAGATCCAGGCGATCATGCAACTACCTTCCATTTATGGTTCTCGTCCAATTCTTTGAGAGACGATTCCTTCCAATTTCATTTTTTTCAACGCACTCTCATCGGGAGTGCGGAAAAATGGTACATCGAGCTTGACCGCTCAAGATACTCATCCTTCAGTGAATTGGAAATGGATTTCTTAAACCATTTCCAATTACCTATGAGATACGATGCCGACACCGAATTGTTGGCCAACTTTGAGTAGACAAAAGTGAACCATATCTCAGATCACATTTGAGAATGGAGACACTAGAAGAGTTTGATAAAAGTGCCAGTCCCACCATCATTCCTTCTAGAGTGGTTCCTTAAGTATTTGGTACCTCAGTTATCTAAAGACATCACAACCTCGAGGGTATTTTCAGAGGAAGAAGAAATACTGAGATACCAAGAGCTAGAACTGATTTACTCTCAGTCCATTTTGCTTTACGAAGGTTTTCTAGATGCACCAAGGTCAATACTTGACAAGACCAGATAGAGGTCTGGATCACATATAGATGGTATTGTAGGTTCAGCGCAAATGAATCCCACTGATCAGTTGTTGAATCAATTGAAGCAATTGCAATACAATAGATAGCGGCCAACCAAACCACTACTTCAACTACTCCCCCTAATCAAACATCGGATGTACACAGTGTGTAATCGACAAACCCGAAGGCCACCTAGCAGCCTGATGGAAAGAAGAAACAACGAAAGAAGGGTAAGGGGGATAATAAACCTACCAACAATGTTGGCGAGGGAAACACTGAAAATAAAAAGTTGCAGTATCCTTATAATCATTGCAAGGAAGACCATCCAACTCATGAGTTCTCTACGATTGCAGAGGCCCAGAAGTTATTGGCATAGCAGTCGTCTGTCATGTTAATGAATCCATTTCCACATGGGAAATATTTATCTCAAGCCTCTTTAAGCGAAAAAGGGGTCAGTCAGGGACCCCCTCCATCTTCGAGTAATCCTTCGTCTGTGAATGTGTACATGATGAAAGGTATCATTGACATAACGACTAGGACACGCACCTACGGAATGCCAAACACCCCTGAGAAGGGTAAAGAAGTCGAAAACCCATCTCTTCCTCTCCATATTGAGAAGGCATTGGGAAAAAGAATGACACGCATCCCCAAAGGTCTGTTCAAGAAATATTTTCACAACCCAAACACAAGGGCCACCCATAATTACTCTATGGTGGAGGATTTGTCACAAACCCCTTGTGTGATGTCAGCTTTGGAAGTCCTCCAGATCTACCCTTCCCAAAGAAAGGCCTTATTAGCTGCCTTAGGATCTGTTGAGACATGTAATATGAGAACAATCATGCTTGATATGACTAACTTAAAACCTCGTCTTCCTTACCACATAGCATTTCAGATAGTAGTGGCTTACACCATGAAAAATTTTACTCAGAACATTTTTTGCATGGTGGTTAATGAGGGTGCCTCGACATGCGTGACATATTTGGTGTGTTGGAAGGCCATCGGCCAACCCATTTTGTCTCTGCCACCTACCCTTCTTACCACTTTTGATGGTCATTCGTTCCGACCACATGGAATCATCCCCTCTTTTCCTGTGCAGTTAGGAGGGAAGACCGTGTGCATCGAAGTTGAAGTGGTCGATGCGTCTCTTAACTACAATCTCTTGTTAGGAAGGAGATGGACCTATGCTATACAAGCAGTGGTCGCGACATTTTTTCTGGTCTTTTTGGTTCCACACGAGGGTTGGATCGTAACCATTGATCAGTTATCCTTCTCCCGTCTTGGCCCCTCATCGAGGGT
Organism: Picea abies; assembly: GCA_900067695.1. Classification (NCBI taxonomy): domain Eukaryota; kingdom Viridiplantae; phylum Streptophyta; class Pinopsida; order Pinales; family Pinaceae; genus Picea; species Picea abies. The sequence goes on along the minus strand of CBVK0100005511.1, from coordinate 3,959 downwards.
ATCCACGGTCCTGATGATTGATAACCCTCAGCTCAACATCGTCAATGTAAGGGTTGGTTTGTGCCCACCTTTTATGGGTACTTTTGATTACCTGCCTCTGACCGACAATGTCCATTACATGTCGGCTATCCCTGACCAACCTAGGGCTGAAATATTTCAAATCTCATCATTTCATATGAATTACTTTAACGATCCATGGACTCTTCCTTCCCCATTAGCTACGATGGAAGGGACAGGGCACCATGGCATGGCCATGCCTTTTTCCATGACAAAAGTTGCGTACTCTACAGTCCAACAAGATTCCGTCGACTCCGATCCGACTCCCACAAAGGAGTTAGATCTGGTTCTCAAGCCTATATGGGATCAAGGTTCCCTCGTTGATACTAATTCTTTAGAATTAGTATTTCCCTTAGACGAGGCGATTATTCAGGAAATGAATTAGTATTTAGAGTTAAGAAGAATTGAAGAAGGTAAATTCACTCTGAATATGATTGGAGGTAAGGCTTGTCCTATCAATCCTTTGGCTACACACGCTATTTACGCTGAAGGAAATATGGAAAACATTGCTCAAATGATACCTATAGATATCTCCAGAATCCATGGCATCATGGAGAATATCTTCATTGGAGTGGACTGCTCCCCCAAGGAGATTCAAATATACATAGATTTATTTAAATAATTTTGTGACCTATTTGCTTGGTCTTATGAGGAAATTCCAGGCATAGATCCAAGAATCATCTAACATGAAATCACGACATATCTTGATGCTAAGAGGGTTCAGAAGAATATTTGTCCAGTCAATCCTAGGAAAGAAGCAGTTATTAGGGATGAATTACAAAAACTACTCCAAGATGGTTTCATATACCCCATCCAATTGACTCAATGGGTGTCAAATCTCGTTCCAGTCAACAAAAAACAGGGTACAATTCGTGTATGTACGAACTTCCATGATTTGAACAAGGCTTGTCCAAAAGACAATTTCCCCACTTCATTTATTGACCAGATAGTTGATGAATGCATAGGTTATGAAGCCTTTTCTTTCATGGATGTTTTTTTGGGATACAGTCAGATACAGATCAAGCCCGAAGACCAACAAAAAATTGCTTTCATTTGTCCATGGGGTACATTATCTTATCGAAAGATTCCTTTTGGTCTGAAAAATGTTGGAGCTACGTTTCAGAGGGCCATGTCTTTTTCTTTCGATGACCTCAAAAAAATAGTCGAGGCTTATCTCGATGATTTAGCATCATGATCTCGTAAGAGAGGTGATCATCCTGCACACCTCCAACTTATCTTTGAGCGGTGTCGCTACTACCGGATCTGCTTGAATCCAAAAAAATGCATTTTTTGAATCACATCGGGTCATTTGCTAGGTTTTATAGTTTTGACAACAAGGATCATGGTCAATCGTCTAAATTTTGAGGCAATAGTTTAGTTTCCTCCCCCATGCACAATCCCTCAGCTTCAGAGTCTACAGGGAAAATAATTTTTTTTACGGCATTTCATTGTGAACTATGCCCAAATCACAAAGGGTTTTATGTGTTTATTGAAGAAGGACATTCCTTTTCATTGGGACAAAGCCACTCAATGCTCTTTCGAAGCGTTGAAATTCTCCTTCACATCCACCCCTCTGCTTCAGCCACCCAATTATAATAAATATTTCTTATTGTACTTGGTCGCTACAGAGTCGACCATTGGTATGTTCTTGGTTCAGGAGGATGATTTTCTCTCAGAATACATGATTTATTCCCTGAGCCGAGGATTGGTTGGACCAAAACTCAATTATTCCCACATTGAAAAACTTGCATTGGCAGCATTTCATGATGTTCAACGGTTTTGTCATTACATATTGTTTCATAAGACCACCTTCATTGCTGCTATGAATCTGTTTCAATACGTGCTGACATGACGTGTAATTGGTGGAAATATCAGTAGAAGGATAGTTATCCTCTAGGAATTTGACTTGGATTTTGTTTTGGAAAAATCCAAAAAGTCATTGGTCTTTGCGAAACTCATTTAAGAACATTCAGTCAAATCAGGTGATGTTATACCTGAAGAGTCACCTATCAAAGGAGACATGTTTTTAATCATGTCTTTGGACCCCTGGTACTGATATATACTAGTATATCTCTAGAATTTGAAGTTCCCTACCTCTGCTTCTTGTGATGAGTTTCGTCATATATGCCATCAGGCCCAAAAATATATCATACTCGAGGACACTCTGTATTATCGAGGTGTAGATTGCATCCTTCATCAATGTCTCACCCATGAAGAAGCGAAAATCGTGCTTAATGATTTCCACATTGGAGCAAGTGGTGGTCATTTTTCTGGGTTGGAAATAACCCAAAAGATTATGCAAGCCAGTTACTTTTCGCTGACATTAATCAAATATTGTGTTGAATTGGTCAAGAAGTTCCACCCATGCCATATCTTCTCTTGAAAGATGAGGGTATACCCCTCTCCCATGTTTCCCATCATCACAGTTGGTCCCTTCACCAAGTGGGGGATTTATTACGCTACATGCAACCCTCCTTCCGCAAGGGGGCGCCGTTATATCATCGTAGCAGTAGACTACTTCACGAATTGGGTCGAAGCTATGCCAACGTTTAAAGATGACGGCGAGACTGCAACTCTCTTTTTGTTTAACTAGATAATAGCAAGGTTCAGCATCCCGAGAGAGATTGTCACTGACCATGGTAGTCACTTTCAGAACAAAATGATGTCCAAGTTAAATTCAAATATTGGGTTGAGGCAAGAACATTAATCACCCTACTACCCACAAGTGAATGGTCAGGTGGAAGATGTGAATAAATCCCTAAAGACTATTTTGCAGTGAATGATCAATTTGGCCAGGTCAAATTGGCATTTGATGTTGTATTCGGCATTATGGGCTTACTGAACGTCTATTAAGACTGCAATTAGTTTCTCACCTTTTCAACTCATTTAAGAGCTGGAAGTAGTCTTGCCTATAGAGTGCTAAATCCCCTCTCTAAAGTTGGCAGTATAGTTATTGCTAGAAACTTCACCACTTGATGAGCAGCGTCATTATGTAGCCTTGGCTAACATGGCTCACAAGCATAAATTCAAGTGTCAGTATGATCGTTCCATTCGTCCTCGAATTTTCTCTGAAGGCGACCTTGTCCTAGTCTATGACCAAGATAAGGACCCCCTGGGGGCAGGCAAGTTCAAACCCATGTGGTTCGAACCTTTCATCGTGAAGGAGGTTCTAAAGAAGGGTGCTTATCGTCTGGTGGAATTTGAGGGAAATGATTTGGCAGAGCCTAGAAATGGGCTCTACCTCAGGAAGTATTACTCGTAGGTGGGTCTCCTTGGGTGACTTATTGTAACATAAGTATAGTCTTGTATATTCTATTTTTAGTTTTTCGTCTTTTTGGTTTTATGGATGTGTCATTTTTGATGTCATCTTTTTCATCGTGGCAGATTTCATATGAATCATAAGTGTTTTTTGGGTTCGCGGATGACACTAGCTGGAACACTCAAAAGCTTTCTTTGGCAACATGGGTGATTTTCACACCTCAGGGCCAGTTGTTATCTTTAGGAGGTATCTGTTTAGGTGACGCCACAAACAATGTCATCAAATACAGCGCAGTACTAGATTTGCTTCTTGATTCTTTGTCCCATGGTATCTCTCACCTCCAGGTCTACTTAGATGATTAGCTGGTTGTGTCTCAGTTAAATGGGGTTTACCACATTTACGATCCTACACTACACCGATGGTTCCTTAGGTTACATTTCTTAGAATGAAGTTTTGATTACATTATGTATATCCATGTTCCTAGGAGATTGAATCAAATGATAGATACTCTAGCTCATCATGTATTAGATTGGCATATTGCACACATGTAAGAAAAATCACACACACGCACATGTAAATACATTTTTAAAATAGATGTAATCCATAAGACATAAAAAAAGATCCATATATATATATATATATA
>CBVK0100005510.1:0-15405 GCA_900067695.1 Picea abies | reverse complement strand
GATAGCACAATTGGTTAAGACGTGCGCATACTCTTCCAGTTTGGGGAGAGGTCACGAGTTCGAAACCTGTGTTCTCTGGGGCTGCGAAGCTTTATCACTCCCATATCATCCACTATATGGGGAAGTATCGGGGTGAGTTTCCAGCGCGGAATTTCCACCATGGAAAAAAAAAAAAAAATGAAGTGAAAACCATACATTCAAAATTGAATTTGAATTTGGTTTTGGTAGATTTGGTGTTCACTATACTAATAAAATAACATATATTGAGATTCCTTCCTGCGAAACATACATACATTTACACATTAAAAAAGAGAATTGTAATAGGTTGCAGAAAGCAAAGAGAATGAGAAAAGGTTAAAGTTGATTTTGCAGAGATATTCCGTTTTTATTGAAACCGCAATACCTTCGATTATTAAATGTTAATCTCATAGTAGTTATATATTGTTGTTATTATATTTGACGTTAAAAAATTAATAATGATTTCAATTTAAAGTATATCTTAATTAACTTTCCTTATTTACTGAATTATTTATCAGTCAATGGAATACTAAATGCGACTTGCGCATTTGATATGAGCAATGAAATGCGCAAATTGTGTAACCTAAGGTAAGGTAATAGATACTAACTTTTTAGCAGGATCTTAATTTTACAAATCTTCAATTTTTCAGCAATAATGGATAGTTCCCTTTGAATCGCACAATTCCCTTAAAAATAATTTTTCTTTGAATATAATATAAATTACATAAGTAATTCATGACATTGGGATTATTTAAGTTGTTCAATGAATAGAAAGAAATAAAAATAAACTTTGCTAGTAATGTAACTCGTATAGAGTTAGAATAGTAATGTTTTCCTTATTCGATCACTCTCGAAGGTTTAGTAAGGTTTAGTAAGAATAGTAATGTTTTCCTTACATGTAATAAGCGATTGATTTATTGAACTTTTTAACGTTCTTATAGTGATGTATCATACAAGTGGAAAAATTTAATGATGTCTATTAAATTAAATACGAATTGCACATTGACAAAAATCCAAGGCCCAGGTTACGAAAACCCTAGGTGAAGATTATGTAGATGAATCTTGAACACTCTATTACTTCAGATATACTCATTTAGAAATAGCAATAGAATATCAATAAAATCTTGATGAATTGGATATGTATTTATATGTTGCTTTTTATATGTTGAATTTCTAAATTTAATTGTGTTATGTTATATTTTGTGGTGTTGTTTATACATTGATGTTAAGTGTTAACTAGAGGTTGTTACACTCTTTCAATGAATAGAAACTTATAGTCATGAAATTATTAAGTCCACAGTTAGTGAAGAGCCAAAAAAAATCCTTTCAAATATCATCCTTTGACACAAAGAGATCCAAAATTATCCAACAAAGGTGTGAGAGATAGTTTGAGTAGTCTCCTATGAATCAATCATCCAAAGCACAATCTCCTTAATGAAGATGGGATACCTCCAAGGGAGCTAACACTAGTATCTACTATCTTCCTTGGGTACCACAAACACTTCCCACATGAAGATATATACATGAAACTTCAGAAAGACCACTTAAGATTCTAATTCATAATTGGTAGTTAGGAAAAACAGTCATGGGTGAAGCTTCTACATCAGGTAAGAGATACAAGACTTTGTCTTGCAACCAAAACCATAGAGAAAAGAAATCACCTCAAGGATCTACCAAATCTACTTAAATTTCTATTCTACATCCAACTGTGAATCCAAATGAGAGGGGATGTATCAAAATTTAATTGTCTTTAGGTAGTTCTTGATGCCCATGTTAGAGACACTTTCTTAGTAAACACATATTACTACTACTATACTTGTCACTCTTTAATCAATTCCTAGTTTCGTTTTGATAGCCTTGCATAATTTAGTCTTCACATCTATACCAAGACCCTAAACATCTAGACTATTATAGTTTTTTCTATAAATAAAAATACGAGTCTAGTTGATTTTATTTTAAGAATTTCTTTTAAAGAATTTTGTTTACTTAAAATAAAGTTTTAAAATGAAACTCAATGGTATTTTGGCTCAAATTTGCATGAAATAGAAACTCTGAAAATGATTTGCAATTCAAAAGTTTTCTTTTGCAAATAAAACCATTAAAACTTAAAAACTTATTTTGAATTCAACTTAAAGAATAGATATAATTTGTTGCTCAGTTCATTATTCTTTCAAATTATAGAACCCAAACTCATGCAAGCTAAAAAAGAAAAAAAGTTTGTGGAAAACACTAGTTCACACAATTCATTCAATCAAACACCTTAACCTACAATGTAGAATTTGTTTTCTTTGTGGTAGTAAACCAAAATAAAATAAAAAATAGGTGATTAAATTTATTTAGACAATGTAGGTTCGGATCTTAGAGGAACACGTTTAAACATAAATATCGATGTAAAGAGGGGAAATAGTTTCCTTAGCTATACGCAGACACATGGCCAATAAGGGTGCAACCTTTGCATGTTTAGTGATCAAAATTGAGTAACTTGTGCATGTTTAGTAATAGTTCAGTAATTGAGGTCCACGTGTATTTCCTATAGGCTGTAAAAAAAATGAAAAACCCAATCCCATAAATAGTAGAATATGTATCTACCAATCCAAGAAAGGAAAATTCAAATAAATTGTCTTAGTACAGTCACCAATTTTGTTTTAGGGAATTCACTCCTATCACCAAATATAAGATTCCTTGGTGAGAGGGTTGGAATCTCACTATATTCAACTAATATATCACTATCGAATTTCTATCTATAAACATCTCCTAACATGATATCCAAAATAACGAGGAGAGAGGCATACCTTTTTAACATTGATTGATGTAGATCCAAATTAGTTATGATGTAAGATATATCCATCTCTCGATTTATGTTCATATGTGCACAAAATCACATAACGAAACCTTTCTCCAATCAAAATTATGCATTTTAACGAAGATATTAATCTAAAGTAATTTAAGGTTCAATAATCCAATACCAGTTCCTCGATCACAACACATTAAAATTGCACAAAATCTATAACAAGGAATTTTTTGGGGGATACAAACACACTTGAAATATTTGTTATAATAAGCATACATATTTGATACATTGTTGCATAACCTCCATCACTTGAATCTTGATCTCACCACCTTCAGCCAAATTTATATAATCCCTCCTTAAGATAATGATCTTACTCTCTCCCCTTGGTAGGTGGATCCAAGTAGATCCACAATTCTACACTCAAGAAAAAATATAAATTAAAGATTCAGGACAATTCTATCTCAAGTAAGAACATCAATGACAAAGATAAGGTTACCAACATCAATGACAAAGATAAGGTTACTAACATTTAGTTGAATACCATCTTAAGGGTGTTAGATCTCTAGAAAAAAGTGTATCAATGACAAAGATAAGGTTACCAACATCTAGTTGAATACCATCTTAAGGGTGTTAGATCTCCAGAAAAAAGTGTTCAATCTAAAATAGAACCTATCTTTATAAAGCCAAAAATGGTTCACATTAGTTGGCAAGAGAGGTCATGGCCATGCAAGTGTATAATTCAATATCTATCTTGGGAGCCACACTTGCATAATTTTTTGGAGACACACTTAGGAATAATTCCAAAAAAATATTTTATAAATAGTTCTCAAAACAATTCCAAATAAATATTTTAGAATTACTTTTAGGAATAATTCAAGATAAATTTAAATTGGGGTTGAAAAAGTGCTCCTTAATGGTACAACTAATGCTAGTGGCTCTTTTTTTTCTCAAATAATTTAGAGAATTAATTTTAAGTGTATCACTATGGAAATTTTATCATGTATATAAAAGATAAAAATATCATTTATGAAGATATAAATACAGTATAAAATATTAACTTACATATTCAATTATAATTTTAAATAAAATAATGCATTCACCCTTAACTTTTGTCAAATCAACAAGACATATGCGTGTTGGAAATAAAAAAACCATGAGGAAATAGAGTGTTGAAAGTCATGTATGCAATTATATAAATATTGGACAGCTACAAACTTCATTGATATGCATAAATATGGTGATCAAGTACAAACCTTGGATGTATTCCAAGGCTAGAACTATCCTCTATCTCTCTGAAACCCTAGCTATGGAAAACAATGAAAACCTTAGGCCATGCCATGGAGAATAAATTAGAATTCACACAAGCTTGTCATCCAAGGTGAGATGTCTCCACTTATTCTTCACATCAACAAGTAAAACCTAGTGTTTGATCTACAAACCCTAATCTTGATGATCTAGGTGGATTCTGTGACCATAATTTGATTTTATTGAATGTTGATGAAAATGTCTACATTTTGAAGAGATTGGCGAGAGTTTTCCAATGCATCTTGAACGGGCTCAAATGTCTGTCATATGTAAGAGATATGGCCTTCAGACGTTGACGAAAAAATAGGGGCAGAGACTACCATGTGGCACACCCAGAGGTTGACATGTGGTACACCCAAATATTGACATGGTTGTATAGATCATGATGTGGCATTGTATGGATGGTGACATGGAAGTTGACTATGCAGTTGATGCGGCAAGGTATGGTGTTGACACATGACAAGAATTGGTGCTGACACATGGAAAGGTTTGAGAATGCCACTTGGACCTTCTAGAATGTTGGAAACCATAAACATTATATTACTTAAATAATAATAATCCCATATATTATTTAAATAATGTGGAGTTCGTGAACCATATGAAGGTTTTATTCATGTAAAAAGGTAATATAAGGATTTTGTAGGATTTGGTTATTATTATTTTTCAATTTGTCAGACCATATATTTTATGGTTTAAAATACCATATTAATTTTGGTTAATCAAATATTCGATGACCATAAAAATTGGATCGAATATATTTTGAATTATCTACCTTTGTTGTATAAACAAATGCATTTTTCCATGGAATTATGGGGTTCATATTGTAAATAATTGCCTTGGTATTTTTGTAAATGCAGAGGTATTTCCTACATAGAATACATTGGAGAAGTGAGTTCTTAGGCCTGGTTTTGGAAGTCAAGTTGTGGAGGTGATTTTTCCATTATTCCAGATCCTTGTAGAGAAGTTGGAGACAACATTGTATGTAGGTTGGGAGATTTTTGATGTAATCTGAGCATTTGAACATCATTAATAAAGCAATCACTCATTGGAAGCGGACCTGGAGACATAGCCAGAAGGGGTGAACTCCATTATCAACCTCTTCTTTATCTCTACTTTATTATTTAGGATATTATTTCTTCAATTTTGGAATTTTCAATTATTCACTTAGTGTTTTTTAGTATTGATCAAAATAAGTTCAGTTTTATAATTTTCAAATAAGTCACATTCTCATATCAAGTTTGGTATCAGAGCTAGTTTGACACAGTTTGCAAGAATTAGATGATAACCAGGATCAATCTCAATCAAGGTTAAGGATCGTTGGAAGAATTTGATCCCAAGGTTGAATGTGTATTTCAAAAAAGGGAAATGGCATCACCAAGGTGGCCAAGAGAATATCCTTTTGGTTCTGAAGAAGATTTCTTTCAAGAATTTATGAAAATGTAATCCATGGTGGAATAAATGTACAAGGATCGAGAGAAGGCCAAGGAACAAAGTGGTTCATCAGGGAAAGCTACAAAATTTCAAGGAGAGGGTGGTTACCCTCTTGAAAATCCTTCTTTGTCTTCATTCTATTCTAATTCGAGTGGGAGTTCTTATTCTATAAAGAAACACTCTAAGAAACCTTCTCTTGATTTACCTTTATTAAATCTTGACATTAAGTTTGATTTTCATATATATGACGGTGAAATTAATGTAGAAAAATTGGATAATTGGTTCAAGAAAATGGAAGTTTATTGCAGGATCCAAAAGATTGTGGATGACAATACTAAAATACAACTAGCTACTCTTCGATTGTGAGGTACCATACTCATTTGGTTGGAGAGTAAAATTATTTCATCTTGGGATGAATTTATTTCTGCATTAAGAAAAAAAATTATCCCTTAGCATATATGCAAAAGGCAATGATGGATTTCCAAACACTAAAGAAAGATTAAGTGGAATATGTATAGGAGTATACTCAGGATTTTGGGAAGAGATATTTGATATTAGGCATTCCTTTGTATACATAGGAAACTTTGTTAAAGTATATTGGTGGATTACATGATTATTTGAATCATACAATACTGATGTTTAATTCAACTAACCTTGATGAAGTTAGTGTACAAGCGACTCACCTATAGTCAAGTAGAAGGAATGACCATGGGAATTTCTCCTTAGATTCCATTCAGTCAAAAGAAGGCAAGACCAAAGGGAAGGAGAAATTTAAAAGGACCAATACAATGAAAAAATATGATGAGATACCATCTTATTCTCATTTTCATAAGAAAGGACATGCTGAGAAAATTTAATGTAAATTGCATCTTGAATTGAAGCCAAATTCGTCTCAGTATCAAAAAATTAAAAGGAAGGCCACAACCATAGTTCAAGATCTTGGCTAGATTCTGGTGATGAAAATAAGGTTACAACTATGTGCATCAAAGGTATATTTTATGTTGCTAGTTTTCCTTCATGTGATTCTTCTTCTTCAAAGGATAATATAATCCCTAGTGAAAGCAAGAGAAATGAATTGTTTCATTTACGAGTGATCTCAAAACACACTAATATAGACACACTTAATGATAATGGATCACAAGTAAATCTTATTTCAGAGCAAGTTGTTAATCATTTGGGACTGGAAAATAAGCCTCATATGAGACCGTACCATTGGGTTGGGTTTGTGAGAATGCTAAGTTACAGGTAAATAAGCAATGTAAAATAAGATTTGCAGTCACATCCAATTTCATTGATGAGTTAGAATTATATGTCAGTCCACTTGTCATTTGTGGGATTGATTTGGAATGTCCATATTTATATGACAGGAAGGCCATTATATATATAGGTAACATAACATGTATCATTTCTTCAAATATGGGATTGATTTCATCATAAGAGCTCATCAAATGAAGACTAATTTGTTTGTTGCCAATACTTGGCAAATGAAAAAACTAATTAAAGAAACAAAAAACTTGTCTCTCATGTTTGTAAAGGAAGAATGTGATTCTAACTATGATAAGATGTTTCAGGATTCACAAGAAGTACATAATGAGATGATGTTGCATGAAATTGTCTAGGATCTAGGTTTACAGTCTATGGTTAAAATTAAAATTAAAATACATCCTTTGGTTGATGCCAATGAAAATGTCTCCATGTCAAAGAGATCAACAATATCTTTCCAATGCAACTTGAACGAGATCAAACAAATTTCATATGTAAAAGTTATGGCCTTCGAAGGTTGAAGGAAAAACATGTGAAAATATTGTCATGTGGCACACCTAGAGGTTGACACGTGACACACCAAGAGAATGATGTGGCTATACAGATCATGACATGGAGATATATGACCGATGACATGGTAGCTAACTATGCAGTTGATGTGGCAAGATATGGTGTTGACATGTTGCAATATCTGGCTCTAACACATGGCAAGGTTTGAGACTACTAGCTGGACCTTCTAGAATGTTGGCAATCATAAACCTTATATTATTCAAATAATAAAAATCCCATATATTATTTAAATAAAGTGGAGGTCATGAACCATATGAATCTTTTATTCATGTAAAGATGTGATATGTGGATTTTGTGGGATTTGAACCATGATTTTCTCTACTAAACTCCAAAATTTTAGTTATCAAATAACCATATAATAATCCGCATATATGGTTTGGATTTGGATCTAATGACTATGGTATAATTGCATGACTTGTATGGCATGGAAATAAATCAAATTTTCATATAGTATACCACACACACACACACACACATATTATACATGGTTATTTGTTTATTATTGCATTTTGATTTGTTAGACAATATATTATATGGCTTAAAATACCATATTAATTTTGTTAATCAAATATTCGATGACCATAAAAATAATATCAAATGTATTTTGAATTATCAACATTTGTTATATAAAGAAAGGCATTTTTAAATGGCATTATAGGGTTCATATTGTAAATAATTGCTTGGTATTTTTATAAATGTAGAGGTACTTCCTACATAAAATACATTAGAAAAGTGGGATTTTAGGCCTAGTTTTGGAAGTCAAGTTATGGAGGTGATTTTTCCATTGTGCCAAATACTTGTAGTAGAGTTAGAGACAACATGTATGTAGTATGGGAGATTGTTGATGTAATCTGAGCATTTGAACATCATTAATAAAGTGGTCACTCATTGGAAGTAGACCTGGAGACATATCCCAGAATGGGTGAACTCTATTATCAACCTCGTATTTGTCTCTACTTTATTATTTTTGTTATTCTTTCTTCAATTACACAATTTCTAATTACTCACTAAGTGTTTTTGAGTATTGAGAAAAATAAATTTACTTTTATAACTTGCAAATAAGTCACATTTTCAATTCACTTGAAGTGTTTTAGGGATGAAATCCTAACCATAGTCTTCAATATGCTCCAATAAGCTCATGAAACCCTAGTGACTCCAATAGATAGATACCATGTACAAAAGAAGATCCAAGGGAGAGAGAGGAGTAGTGTACTCTAGTATTTGACATTTCTACACAGGAATGAAGGAAAATGAAATGACTCTCTCCTTCCTTTATATTAAAGAGGTAGGGGAGGCCAAAAATATGTATGTACATCTATTCCCTTACAACCAACCTATAATAACATATGTAGTTTGACGCATGCAGAGTGATACACTCCGAGGGTAAAAATTTCCATGAACCAAGGTGATGTTGTCTATAAGAGAGGATTCAATTGAAAGAGTGCTCATTGAGATCTGTCCAATGCTTTACTACAAGCCTCCAAGATACCCCATTCTTTATAGAGCGCAATTCACTCCATGATGAAAAATTATCCTCCTCCAATGTAGGGTGTTCTTCAAGTAAGGCACGATCTCCACATGCCCATCATGTAGAATGCCATAAAATTTTCTAAATATATTCAATACCTCATGGAATATTATGATGCAAGCACCAAACTGAGGTCAAGCAACCATTTATTAATCCATATATAATGATTAAATCCATGATTTACCATCCCCCATGCACAAATCCATCATGGACCATCCATGGGTTGATCATACACCATGCACCCCAAATCTCATGAATCACCCCCAACCATTGTGTAAACATTTTTGGAGTAATTCTCAAAGATGTAACTCCCTCTTTACAAGGAAAGGGTATTCACCAACACCTATGGTCTCCTTTTAGACTACACCAAACCCACCATCTACAAATTTATACTTTTTGTAGTCTTGGAATCAACCATTATCTCTTGAAAAGAAATTGTGGTCCTTGAAATCATTGAATCTTAATCCTCCAAATCATAATGAACAGCTATGAATTTGAAGGAACATAACCCTAGATCATAATAAACTTACAAAAACCCAACATTAACTAACTCAACATCATGATCTGAATTCTCCAAAACATACATCATGAGATTTGTATGCTATATTGTAAATATAATCACATCTCCATAAAGGATCGCCTCATTAGAGGAAAATACCATGTTGAATAGGTCACTAGAGATAGGACGGTTGAAGGCCCATATGGGGAAAGTGAAATGGCCATACTCCTTGGAAAGTGGAGCAATTTGAATAGAATTTGTAGAATGCATTTGGTTATCTTGATAACTATATTCAACTATAGTCAAATGCATGAATGAACCTATATATCCATTTACTCACTCAAAATTCAAAGGATCCCAAAAATATAAGGATCCTCCAAATATGGAATAATGAAAGCAGTTGAGTGAAATTGTACATATCTCTCACCATATTGTTTTTAGTATCTTCTTCTCTAATTTTAATTTTATGATAGCCTAATCTGAAGTGAATCTTGGAGAATGTCTTTTCTCCCTTCCACTGATAAAAAATATCATTAATCCTTGGAAAAGGATATTATTCTTGATTGTAACCTTTTTCACTTGTCTGAAGTGAATACATAACCTCAACGTTCCATGTTTTTCTTAAAAAAAGAACTGGGGATCCCCAACAAGAAATACTTGGGTGTATGTACCCCTTGTTCAAAAACTATTCTATATGCATTTATAATTCTTTTAACTCATATGTGGTCATTTTGTATCGATTTTTGGACGTTGGGAAACTCCAGGAATTAAATCAATAGAGAAATATATACCCCTCTTTGCTGGAAATCTTGGCAACTCTCCAAATACATCTCCATACTCTTTAAAGAATAGATAATCTTCAAGACTTGGCTTATTATCCTTCATTGACTCGTCCATATGGCTTTCATATATCTGACACCCTTTTCTGAAACTTATTTTCAACTACAATGTTGAAATCTCTCATAAAGATATAGGCCTTGGAATACCTTGCACTATCCTTGAATTGTTTTCCTCATCAAGACATGTGAAAGACTTTTTATAAAAATCTAAGATAGCACGATGCTTTTCTAGCCATTCCATACCAATAAATTAGTCATAAGACCCACACAGTATGATGTTCAGATATTCCTTAGTGTTAATTACATTCATGTTTACTTGGAAATCATTAACAAGCTCATTGATTCTTCTCTTCCTTACAATATCTAGCTAAACTAACCAATGTTTTTCATGCTTACATTTCTTTAATTTAAATATTTCAACTAGATTTGGATCTATATAGCAATGAATAGCTCTAAAATCAATGAAAATAGATTTGGGATGATTATCAATGTCACCTTCCACCTCAATCATGTGGGATTGATAGCCTAATTTTCTATTGCCCAAGGTTGCATAGATCCTTGGCATGATTTTCCCCAAGTCCTCTACTATCTCCTCTTTCTTGATGCTATGCAAAGTCTTGATTTTATCTCTCCAATGAGGACAATATTTATGCATGTGATCGCCTTCATATATTCAACACTTGATGCGATGTTATCTTGGCCTCTTTACCAAGGAATATGTCATTTCTTATCACCTTGAGATTGTTTCCCTTAGTGATATTATTGGCATTTATTTCTAATGAAAGGTGGCTTGAATCTCCATATAAGATAAATTTTCTACCCATAAGGTAATGTCTCCACATTGTTAAGGCATGTATTATTTCTTCCAACTCTATTTCATTTCTAACATAATTTATTTAATGATCCTTCAATTTTTTGCACTCATAAAAAATTACATGTCAGTTTTGTGTGAGGACTCGACAAATCCCTTCCTTGCATGAATCTATGCACACAAAAAAACCTCATGTAGATTTTAAACTTTCAAAATAGGTGTATTGGTTAGTAAATCCTTTATGCACTGATAATTTTCTTCACACTTGGCACTCCATTCAAATTTTACTCCTTTATTTTGAAAATATGTTATTGGGTGTGCAATATTAGAGAATCATGCAATGAATATCATGTAGTAACCAACTAGACCTATAAATGATCTAACCTTTGAAATGTTTGTTGGCACTAACCAAATTTTGATTGATTCAATCTTCTCTGGATCTACTTTCATGCCATCTTCTAAAACAATGTGACCCAAATAATTTATATGATTTTTATAAAAGGTGCATTTAATGAACTTGGAATTCAATTGGTTCTCTATCAATACATTTAGAACCATCCTCAAGTGTTTCTTATGCACCTCCTCTATCTTATAATAGATAAGAATATCATCCAAGAATACATTGACAAAATTTTCCAGGAAATATCTTAACACTCCATCCATCACACATAAATGTAGCACGCACATTTGTTAGCCCAAAATGAACCATATCTTGTCCAAAAGGTTGTTTGATTGGTATCTTATTTTATGACTCACTTTATGATAACCTGATCTCAAATTAATCTTGGAAAATATCTTTTCTCCCCTCAGTAGATCAAAAATATCATCAATCCACAGAAAATGATATTGTTTCTTGACTATAACTTTGTTCAATTATCGGAATTCAATACACAACCTCATTATTCCATCTTTTTTCTTGATAAAAACAATCGAGGAACCTCAAGGAGAAACACTTGGGAATATGTACTCCTTATTCAATAAATGTTTATAGATGCATTTGCAATTATTTTATCTCTGGTGTTCTCATTCTGTAGTGATTTTTAGACACTAGGGAAGCTCCAGGAATTAAATCAATAAATAAATATATATCCCTCCTTGGTGGTAATATTTGAATCTCCCCAAATACATCCCCATACTCTTTCAAGACTGAATAATCTTCAACACTTGGATCATTATCGTTCATTGACTATTCCACATGGGCTACATATATCTAGAACCCTTTTCTAAAACTTCTTTTCAGATGCAATGTTGAAATCTCTTAGACAGATATAGGCCTTGGAATAATTTGCATTGTCCTTGAATTCCACTCTTCATCAAGACATGTGAAAGACTTGTTATAACAATCTAAGACAACATGATGTTTTTCTAGCCATTCCATACCAATAAAGTTGTCATAAGACCTAAGAAATATGTTGTTCAAATATTCCTTAGTGTTAATTTCATTCATATTTACTTGTCAATCATTAACAAGCTCATTTATTCTTCTCTTGGTTTCGGTAGGTAGTTGAACTAATCAAGATTTTGTATGCTTGCATTTCTTTAATTTAAACGTTCAACTAGAATTGGATCTATATAGTTATGACTAGCTCTAGAGTCAATCAAAATAGCTTTGGGATAATTATCAATATTACCTTCCACCTCAATCATGTGGGATTGATAGTCTACTTGTTTGTTTTCCAAGGCTACATAGATACTCGGCATGCTTCCATCCACACCATATACTATATCTTATTTATTGATTCTATGCATGGTTTTCATTTTATCTCTACAGTGAGGACAATATTTATACATGTGATCTCCTTCACATCCCCAACACTTGATGGAATGCTATCTCAGCCTCTTTCGCAAGGAATCTGTCATTTTTTTATCACCTTGAGATGGCTTCCCTTGTTGATATGGTTGAGATCTATTCCTGATGAATGGTTGCTTGAATAATTTCATCCTTTGATCCATGTTTACATTATTATTATCATCCCAAGACTTTTGGAAATATGACCATCCTCTATTCTTCTCATACAAATACTTATCCTTTCTTATGAATTATTCTAAATTCCCAGTGTCCTCAAACTGAATTTTGACCTTGTAGAAGGATGGCAATCCACTAAGGAACCTCTAAATTTTGACCTTCTCATCCTTGATGAATCTCACATACTATACAAGTTCCAAGAAATTTCTCCCATATTCATCCATGGTTATGTTTCGAAGTTTGAGTTCAAAAAAATCTTGCATCTTCTTGTCATAATATTTCTCTGACAAGTTTTGTTGCAGGAAATTTTTCTTGAACTATTTCCAAGAAATTTTATTCTGATCAAGGTGCTTAACATGTTGAAGTCAATCCCACCACACATATTCATTTCCTTGAAGATGGTAGGCTAAAATATGAGCTTCTACATTTTATGAGTAATCATGTAACTGGAAATATTTCCTCATTCCCAACAACTATGATTTTTCATCTTCTTCTTTCTTGTTCTCTCCATCAAATGATGGTGGCTTGATTTTCCTCAACTCCCCTTGAAAGATATTTGATATGTGTCTCCTGCTATGATTCCTGACAGGAGACATACTTATGATTCTCTTCAACCTTGAATATGCATATTCTCTTCTGGTTGAGTTCTCTAGGGAATGATGATTTTGATGTCTGCTAACACTCCTTGATTGTATAAATCCTCCATGATTATCCCTCCTATCATGAGATCTAGAAACTTCTACTTGTCTTGCACTATATTCTTGGCTTGTTCCTGAATATTTGTTGACTTCATTATACAACATATTTAGGCTCTATATTATCTCTTCTTGAGATTTTGTGATATTTTTATTATCATCCCTATAGATTTAAACTTCTCTTTGCAAGCTTCTCATAGTTATAAGCTCATGTTTGTCTCTTCTTCCATTAGAATTTGTTTCATCATTTCCCATGCTCACATGTATACCTCTGAATTTTTGTTCATGGTTGTAATAACCTTGTACATCCTCCATATATGTATTTCTCATACAAAAAACAAATTATACTTTTATGTACCTGTAATTCTACAAGAATGTGCATACGATAATTGTTGTTAGAATTAAGCATATTGCAAAATATTTATTAAGTAGATTACAAGTTATTATTAATTTCAAACTATGAAGTATAAAAATGCACTAATCCAATTTTTGGGTTTATATATGTCGTCTCCTCCTTAATACCTTTCCATTGACTATTTTTTTTCACAAATATGAGCTCCCAACTGAAATTTATGGTCTCTAGAAGTTTAGATCGTCTCCCCATTTTATCCATGTATGCTACATGTGTCTTATTTCTATTCCTGCACATTTTACGTGCCTAGATTCCAAACATGTCTCCATAGTTGTCTTCGATGGTTCATAACATTTCCATAGAATACTTCTATGCCCCAAATTAACCTCTGAGAAAGGAGTTATTCCCTATGGAAGTAAATCGGTGTTGAAAATATACCATTAACTCATTCAACTATAAATTTCTCATAAAAGCCCCTCTTTTCATTGGGGATATCTCATGAGAAATCTCTCCTAGAGATATTTTATTTAAGATACATATACATGGTGTACCTTGATACACCTTGTTCTCTTGTTTTTCACTACCTAAAAATGTCGTTTAGGCCCTCAAAATCGCTCTACAATTTGATGACCTTAAAAAATCATAAAAAATCATAGAAAAATGATTATTTTCACTATTATAACATTCTTTAAATATGATTCATATACCTCAAATAAAAATAAATATCAATTATTGATTCATTAGACCTTCCCCAAGACCATGGAAACATTTTCAATGTCGATCACCAACTCGAAATAATCTACACTGTTCATTTTTCAACATTACATTGACGATCAAATATTTCTTTGGTAAATCAAGATTTCTTGCTGATTTCAAAAATTGAAAATTTCTCTTTGATGAATTGAACACCTCACTAAATCTATCAACCATCATCTACTATTGGAAATCGACAGTTTCCCTTAGTCGTAAGAAACCTTTCACCAATTTATGTCAACCCTCGATCATCGTCCATCGACAATCAATGATTTATTTTGGATGAACAAAACAATATTCTCATTTCTCTGACTTGAACATTGAGCATCAAATATTTCTATTGGAAAAATAAAACTCTTCACCAAAATTTCTGATGCAATCATCGACCATCGACGATATTTCTTGGTGAAATCCAACATAAAAAATTTCAACCAAATCCTAGATGAATTTGGGTCATCGATCTCCCATCTAGAACAATATTGACATTGACTTACCAAACTTCTCCTGAATATATCGATGAATCTATTGTTGGACACACAGACTACACTGAGAGGGGGGGGGGTGAACAGTGTAGGGCTCTTTTG
>CBVK0100005509.1:0-15405 GCA_900067695.1 Picea abies | reverse complement strand
TTCAAGAATGAAGATGAAGAGGAGAAATTTGTCAGGTCCAAGAAGGTTCAGAGTCCAGCATATACAACACCGGTGGAGTTGTTGAGATCAGTCTCCAAGTGGGAGATTGTTAGTTGTGGAGCCTGATTATCTTCCTAATTTAGAGGTCTTTTACTTTCATCCGTGTTTATACCCCATGAAGTATTTACACCCCAGAAGTATGTACACTCTTCCATGTGGGGGAGTGCAGAGGGGGGGTACCCCCTCTGCAGGGTCCGGGGGGGCTATCCCTCCGGATGGGGGGTCTGAGGGAAAGCGGGCCCCCAGCGGGGGTTCGGGGGCAGCGTCCCCGGATGGGGGTTTGGGAGCGAAGCCCCCAAAGAAAAAATTTCCTTGTAAAAGTATATTGTAATTTCATTGTAAATCTAGACTGTTCATTATAAGGTCGCAGATCTAATGATAGAGATTATGTTAGGGTTTTTTTCCATAGAAGGCAACCCTTTTTTATGAGGGAAATGTATTACAGCTATGTAGGTTGGCCAGTATTGTATTCTGAGAGAGGAGACTGTGAGAGAAAGAAGAGGAATTTATAGCGGGTTTTGCTGTAGGTTGTATCCCTTCATTTTGCTGGATAATAATAAAGAAAGGACCTGGCAATTTCTCTGGTGGACATAGCCCACACTGGGTGAACCACGTAAATCTGTGTCTCTCTTGTATTGTGTATCTTATGTGTTTTATTTCCACATTTGTTTTATTTTATTGCTCCGCGGTCCTATTTTTCTAACATTAAGTACTTACCCAAGTTAACAAGAGAATAAGGAAGCAACAAATCCTATAACATCTCCTCTCCAAGAAGTTAAGTCTCCTCTCCAAGTAGTTAAGTAACTTCTCATATGGATTGATCTTGCTATCTTTCTAGTAGAATTGAAAATTCACAATAATGTCTTTTATGAACCAAGAAAAATAACCAAGAAAGAGGGAGCTCCAAGAATTGACACCAAAAAATCAAAGAAATATCTTCTATTAAAAGTCTTGTAAAATGATCTCCAACAATTCACAATGATTTGGAATGAGAGGAGAGCATATATTTATAGAGAAGGATTTTACATCCTTATCATTCATTAATAATTATTTTCCCTAAAATTAACCAAGAAGATTAAGAAAAGTAGACTTGTTATCCAAAAAAAGGAGACTAAGTCAATACAAAGTCAAATGATGCCACATATGTAGAAAACCCTCATGCAATAGGAACATTCCACAAAAGATGGGCCTGATTTTCTCTCCAAGGACAATGCTCCATCAAAAGAGTGATGTGGAGGACTCAGAACAAGGTGGGGTAGCCTCCCAAGAAATAAAGGCTCCAACATTCCTATCCTCTAAGTGGAAAAACCTCATGGAACCATGGAGAATGACCTCCACAATGGATAGTATCCTCATAATGTCATGAAGGAACCATCAAGAGTAGTCTCCAAGGAAATATCAAGCCCTCAAATAAAGTAAAGGTTCTCCACAAGGCAAACAAACTCAATATCCAAGTCAAATCATCTCCCAAATCATCCCCATGATAACCAAAACCCCCACATGTGTGGTTTGACCATTTAATTAAGTGGAAAATAACTCCAAAATGGTGAAAGAGAAGAAACATTCTAGGATCTCCAATGTGACATGTGTAGAGGATGTGCATGTGTGCAAAATTAGTCCAAATGTTCCTTGGAGGATGTGACCAATGCCTTGGAATGTGTGTACTACCTCGATAACTATGATACTTCCTTGGGAGACATGAAACATATAATCATGTTTGATAGGAGATGGAAAAAGTGTGTTGAATACATAAGAAGGGAATCTATACTTAGGAATATAATAAGTATGCTATACATAGGTGTGACAACCTTTACAAACAAAAACACTTGTACATCATAATAAAAAGGGTAAGAGACCATGCAACTCCCCTAGATCATGTGTCCATGTATATCCACCCCAATATGGTTTCATACCTAACCCAAATCATAAATGAATGACATGGTGAGAGTTACCAGCACCAATGGGCATTCAGTTGTAGCCATAAAAGAAAAATCCAATCTTGAAATGGGGACTAAGAGTATGGGCCATAACTAACCACTTGGATTCTAGAGATACCACATGAGACCCTTAACAATACATAAGTCTTATAATAATGGTCCAATACAATAAATGAGGGAAAATAAAACCACATTTTTGTCTCATCATGGTACAATAGTGCACACAATATACTGATATGGAAGTCCACATCAAGTGAAAAAATGTAGGGCACGCTGAAGTGAATATGAGGTGTAACAAGGTCTATCAAAAGTATGCAGAGTATTTTTCCTCCAATGAGTGTCTATGCTTGAAATTTGAGTAAATATATAAAGAGACAAGTTGAAAATACAATAGAAAGGAAGTTTTGTTTCTTTTCCTCCAAACCTATTTACCCTTATGGTTGACATCATCATCTTGAATCCTATTGGTTATTTTAAATTTGATGTTGATAACACATTTTTTTTGTTTTAAAGAACATTTTTTACCTCAAAATTTATCTAATGATGACTCCTTAGCTTCCTCTTGTACTTATGACACCATTTTTTCATGACCAAAAGTAGAATAAATGCATGCTCCCCTTCCAACAATTCTCTAGGTCTTACCCCCCTCCCCCCTACACACCACTCTCCCCAAACAATGCCTAAGAATGATAAGAAAACATGATGGAAGAGGAAAATATGGTCCTATAAATATTGGAACATCAATAAACCCTCCCAATGAGGAAGTGAATAGTGTGTTAGAGTTGGAAGAAGGTGAGTGGGAAGAACTAGTCACACAATTCCAAGACCAACTAGAGGAATGGGTGGAAGTCTCCAAGAAGAATAAGTAAAGATTCCCTAATGGAGGATGACCTACATGACACAAAACCAACATCTAAATTTATTTTAGATATGAACTTCTTCTATATTTAATTATGTTCTTAGTTTATTTGTATTTACTCTTATAAGCCAAGTTTTGAAAGAAACTCTAGAAGGAATAGAAGAACCATTTCTTGGGAATCCCCTAACCTTGGAAATAATGGGAGATTCACTCATATAGATTTTTTTTAATAGTAAAGAGTATATTTTGTATTCTAGAATGATACAACCGAGATAGAAAATGGTGTAATACATTTTTTTTTAAATGGTCATAGATTAAGAAAAAATAGGCATAAACAAGTAAAAATATCACATCTTGGCCTACTCTACACCAAATCATATAGCCTTGGTAGGTGTATTTCCCTACAAACTATGATAATAGAAAAATTACAAGACAATACATTATATAAAATTGTAATACAATTTGCAATGTTGATTTGTTTTCATCATTGGTTGCATGGTTGGAGTGTTCTCCTATGCTTTATGGTTGTCATCCATTTCTCCTTCACTTCATAAATAGATGTGGTTGGACTATATGGATCTAATTAATCCTAATCAGATGGCTTACTATGTGGTTCCTGAGTATTTTTATCTACTTCTAGCTCCTTTTCTTGATCTACCCAAATCACTTGAGATAACCATTGGACTAAGGATTCCCTGTAAATTCTAAGGGTCTCACATCCTGGTTAGTATATGAAAATCCCTAACTGGTACTAAGGAAGGAAGTGATTCCCGCAAGGAACTAGATTCTTCAATGGATGATGTTGTTACTAATTGGGTGGGATGTAGATCCTAGTTGGACGAAGGGGAAATTATTTGATGTTGATTATTTGCTTCATCCTAGCAGGCCATCACATATATTTGTATTGATATTTTTAGGACAACCACTTTGAGGAAGATTGGTGTAGTACACTACACTATGTCTTGTTTCAAAGTAGGCTTGACATCAGAAATAAAATTTATCATAGCCTGTTTTTGGGGTCCAAGAATAATATTTGGCTACCAGGTTGATTTCTACTGGAAACCCTTTGGTGAAATCCATTTCTAGATGGATACAAGAATATGCAGTGATGTGTCTATACTATATCGCTTCAATTTAAAAATGGAACTTGCCAATAACACTAAGAGAATTACAACCTCTAAACTTAATAAGAATATCAGGAATATTGACCCTGATAGGGTATGTAGAGGGAGAACCAAAGGTAGGGTTAAAAGAAGGAGTCCAAGCTTTCATGCATAAGCTAGAGATGCCCCAAAACTAGGGACCCAAGTTGAGGATATAAACTTTGTCCTTTTTTAAGTCAAACTCCACAATGAAGAATCGTTTAGAACAATGATAGATGAAGGCTTATTATTTGATATCTAATTTCCATGTATAATAAATTCACTAGCACCACAAGGTATCCACATACTAAATCTATGATGTAGCATGTGCATTTGTGAGATATTAAAAAATACATCTAATTTCAAAAGATATTGATAAATACCCCCAAAAACAGTTTTGTTGAACCCCCTCCCAATACATATTTCTAACAAAAAACTATTTTTACTAGATATCATTTATTTTTACCAAATACCCCATTTTATACCCTCCACACCCCCCCCCTCCAATACCTACAATATATTGAATCTATTTTTCATAATTTTGAAACCACCTTTATGAATGAATGTGATAAGATATTGGTCAACAACATGAATACCCTATGATTAGCATAGATCTAAAATCATGGGCTAGATCCCATTAAATCTATAAATAAGGATATTGGTCTTATAGAAAGTGACTTGTTAAATATTGTTGTTGATAATGGGGATGGTCAAATATGGAGCCTCTTAAACCATGAGTCACCTTAGTGGATGAGAGATACAAATGGGCCCATTTTTCACTGCATCATGGAAGAAAAAACATACAATACCATAGGAGGGAGTCACATTGGTTGAAGAAGAGGAAAAAATAGATGGGAGAGGAATTCATTTCTCTTGGACCTAGATGAATGGAAGAGATAATAACTGCACCAACAAGGAAGGAGAAGGAGGGCACAAAGAAAACAATGCAAAAGGAGGAAACAAAGACAATGCAAACAACTACGAAGACAAACCATCATATGAAAAATATTGAAGGAAGGGGGGAAGAAGCCACCACCACCATGGAAGGAACAATAAAACATGAAGAAGGAAATGCTACAAGAAAAATAATGCAATTAGATATAGAAGGAGGAAACTTCATAGATTGGAGGGGAAGCCATGGTGCCCATAGAAGTTTAGGAAAAGCACCAAATAGTGGGTAGTTCTAAACATTAGCCGAAACTCACCGAGAATAGTGCATATATCCATTATGTTTCAAATTTATTAAAATTATGATTCACTTCAAATACATTATTCCATAGTTCTCCCTATAATTTTTCTTTTTATAGGTAAAGCTATGGATTTTGACTCAATATAGTATATTTGTTTTTATTTATTTTTAAACATTTTAAAATATTTCACATTTATATAAATAAAAAATCATGATGATGATGATGATTACCATCCATTGAGACCAGCTTCAATCTATTGGAACTACGAACTTAAATTAATTATGCCGAATGTGTTCTCTAAGGGAGAGATTTTCTCGATTTTTCATTGTCTGTCAACAACATATAGAATAATTCCATTTGTATTTTTATACTAGTTAATTCGGTCTATTATTTGTTAAACCCATCTCCTTTTATTGCCTCTCATTTTCACCATTGTCTACTAGTCAAGCTAGTTTGATCTCCTTTGGTTGCACTATTGCAGCCATTGTCTACTAGTCAAGCCTCTCTATTACATGTTAAACCTTTCTCCTCATATTTCCTCTCATTGTAGCCATTGTTTTATGGGTAAACCCTGGAGCATGCATGTATTTGAAGTGCAGGAATTGTTACATGAAAAAATTCATCACTTCTATAATGTCACATTCTCATTGTTGCAAGTGTCACACTTTTTTCACAAGTGTCATAAATGTTGCATTTCCATTCTGTGTGTGTCGCATTGTGAACAACACCATGGAAATACTTGATACATCCTCTATAACATGTTAGAAGAAGAATCCACATCATTTGACAGACGAAACAAAGTGTTTTTCTATGAGAATTGGTCATCTTAACAATTTTTTGGAAGATCAACACTCCCCTACTCATATGCAGGGAGCACTAGTGCTCTCTGTATATCTAGTAGGGAGTGTTTTATTCCTTTGTTGCCCATTATAAAGGAGCGTCGATTGGTTGAGAAAATCTTTGGAAGAAATACCCTTTTTCTCTAAGGACAACTAGGGATGATTTGAGTTGGTTTGGCTTGAATCTAACCCTTAGGATGCATCTAAGGGAGATACCACAAATTATGGAGTCATATCCTCAACTAATACCAAATATAACCAAGGTGGTTGGGCTCCCAAAGCCTATAAATGGAGGCATTCTCATGCTAGAAACAGAGGAAAATAATCACAAAAGCATTGTCATTCCGATCGTGGATCTTTTGAGCAAGGGGTTAGACGAGCAACACTTGGAGAGGCTGCTACAACACCATCCATGATTGTAAGTATCTCTTTAAAATTTCTCATCAATATACTTGGCCTATTCATGATTGTAAGTATCTCTTTAATTTTTGTATCAAACGATTTACAATCTTGTCTAGTGCATGAGATATTTATCCACTCATGACTTCACAACATGTCTATCAAACACAATAAATACGATATTCACATATAATCCTAGAAATGTAGGACTTCAATACTGGAGCCAATGTTGCATAGTTTGTTATCAAATATATCCTTTCTTTAATTCGACTACATTTTCACCACCTCCTACGGATAGACCACCGAAGCAGATCACACCATCCAATAATAGTGGGAAGATAAAAAAATACACCCATAAGTTTGGGTGTTTTTGGTGGCTTGGTTCTCGTGTTACTCCTATGCACATTCTCAACTCAAACAAGACTAAAGTATGTCATATTTCGATGAGGATACGAAGGTATTGTTGCCATATCATGATGCTATGTCCTCATACTTAGTTCAAGTTTTTTACATCTAGCACATACCCATCTAATCCTAGGGTTTGATCACCTCTAGCATAATGTTGGCAGTGTATATGATTACACCCGGCCTAACATGGGTATTTGTGAGTGAACGTGTTCAACATTTCTAGATTTATTACATTGTTAAAAATACACAAGTGTCTGCACAGAGATTTGATGGATTACAAAACCCTTATGGATTTGTATAATGTCTTTTTAAATGGTTTAGGATAAGGATTCTTAAAAAATTTTGAAAAAAAAATTTACTTCAATTTGGGGAAAGAAATCTAAGTTTCACTAAATTTTATGAATTTTTCAAAAATTTTAGATTTTATATTGATTCACAAAACATAAAAAATCCATAAAGCAAGAAAGAACTATATTGTAAAACTTTTTTCTCAAAATATGAGGAACATAGATATTTGATCTAAAAATATGAGGATTACACCAAAGGTGTTATTTAAGGGGAGGTTCTTCATGGTGCTTTGTCTTATGTCCAAAGCCAATAGAAAGTTGTCGTCTAATAAATAATAACTAACCAATATTCTATCTCCGTGTGTTTTTTCTTCACCAAATCCAAATCTACCATTGTTGTTAGCATTTGTTGTTTTCATTTCCATCCTCATGGAAAAATTATGACACGAAGAAGAACACACCAAGGTAACCAATGAAGACAGTTTGTAAATTGTGTACATGGACAGAGCATCAAGTGTAAAGGGGCATTATTCTAGTCAGAATATACTATTGCAATTCACAATAATCTAACTATGATCTGAAAGCTAATTAGCAATTACAACATTGCCTATGTTTTTCTTATACCTTCATGATGATCATATATTACAGTGAGAAATGAACCTGTAAATCCCTTACAAACCAATATTTTTATTAAATAATCTCATAATTTTTAGCTTCGAGAAATTAGATTTGTATCAATTATAGCAACTTGTAGATTCCTTATTGTAGCCAATTGTTTTATAATGAATCTCTTAATTTTTATCTTCATAACTCCTTAGAACCGAGATCTTCAAACAATGTAACCACACCAATTCACTTCGGTTAATATTAATACATTGATAATAATATAACCTCCATAATGTTTTGGATCCTTTACCTTCCCTATAAATCCATTAATGTTAAAATGATTTATAGTGGGGGAAAGAAACGCTGAAAGAAATTAAGTAACAAATGTTTTTATGACTATCATATTTAGTGAGAAAACATATGCTGAAAAAAGGGACAATATAGAGAAGTGATCATAATTTGTTATGAAAATGAAATAAAAATGAGAATTTTTTTTAGCATACCCTTGAGTGGGGGAAAGAGAATGTCAAAATGAATCGAGGTGGTTATGTTAAACAATTAATGAATTTGTTTTATTTTTTTTTTATGGAAATCAGTACTTCAAAAGTTATTCTAGTTGGGTAAATTTGAATGCACATACTATGGAAGGATGTGATGCAGGAGGTCTTAAGAGTCAATAATGGATATTTAAAGAACAATACAATGGTGATATATAAAGAGAATCTTCCAAGAATTATTGGGGTAGGAGGAAACATAGAGTTGTTATGTATCATGACATTTTCATGGGTCAACCAATTCAAATGAGTTACATAGTACAAAGTGCATGAGAAAGCCATCGCTTCAACAATTTGTAGTAGTGATGACTCATTCACTCTCAATGACAAGTTCCCAAGAATGGATGAGAAAAAACATTCCAGTTGAGATGACTATTGAAGGATCAAATCCGCCAACTATTCTTTGTATGTTTTCTCATGATGTGAAATATATTATTATGACAGCTCAGGTTTCCACGTACACCATGGATAAACATTAACATTGAAACAATGGGTCTGAGTGACATGTTTAGGAAAATGTTGCAAATAGTAATACCATTAACTTCAAATTTAACTAAATTTTAATATGTCAATGGTATGGAGAACCTCGTGGTTGTTGGAGGTCATATTACTAAATTTAACTTCAAATTAATAAATTTTAAAATGTTAATGGTATGGAGAACTATTAACTTTAATATTCCTAAGGTTGTAAATAGTAATACCATTAACTTCAAATTTAACTAAATTTTAATATGTCAATGGTATGGAGAACGTCGTGGTTTTTGGAGCTCATGGTATTGGAACAATGAACTTAAATTAATTACTTTGATTTATCATATTTTTTCTATAATCAAATAACTTGGAAATGAAATTTCTAGATTCCTTTTGATTTTAATAAGTTAGCATCTTATGGAGTTTGATTTTTATTACAAATATTTTAAAAATTATATCTAATGTCTTTGTAGTCTAGGAACTTGAAGAGAATGTGTCTTCCATCCTCTACTTTATTCGTGTCACAAATTTTGTTGGTTCTTTTGTGAAAAGATGT
Source organism: Picea abies (assembly GCA_900067695.1). NCBI lineage: Eukaryota > Viridiplantae > Streptophyta > Pinopsida > Pinales > Pinaceae > Picea > Picea abies. The sequence continues at coordinate 6,097 of CBVK0100005509.1, read as the reverse complement.
TTAAGATATTGTCTAGTGCCCGATTTCATTATTATAATCTCCTGAGAATTTGTTCTCATCTTTACAAGATTTATTTTCCATTTTGAGTTGGAAACAATATAAAGATAGTTTTGTGCTTATAACTTGGAGTCAAAAATTTATTTGTAGTAATTTAAATTTTGCTTATATTGAATTTACTTATCACTCCACATATTCTCTTTAACCTTAGTTATAATAACTCTTGTAGTAGTGTTGGTATCTTGGAAAATTTCATCCTTCACTATCTCTTGATGATTTAACTAAGAAGTGTATCTTTAGTCCAACGTCTTTTGATCATTTAATGGATTTTACTCATGTTTGAAGCATTGATAGGAAGACTCTCATTATTAATGTTACTTAGTTTGTTCTTGTGCATTAATTCCTTGGTCTTAGCCTTAATATCAAGGGTGGAAGACCAACTTTTAAAGGGAATAAATATTAGAAAAAGTGTATTACACTTGATTTTAATGTTATTTATTCGATAACACGTTTGAATATACCCATTATGTGGAAAGTAGTTGTACTAGTTTTTATTATCATTGGAAATCACTTGGTATGGAGTGTTAATAATGGATCAACGATTATATTGGGTGAGGAACCTTGCTAGCGAGAAAACCCCCCCTATGGCTACACTAGGGTTTACAATGTAGGTAGATCAATAACCGTTTAAAAGTCTCCTACTTCTCTAACTACCCCAAACATATCCCATACTCATATAAAAAAATAAAAATGAGAAGGATTAGGTAATCGTACCTCTACTTCGCATCCAGTGATGATCCACTCACGCTTGATAGCTTCGCTGACTGCAAACCTCCTCCCAAAGTTAGCTTACATTCAAAGACAGACAAATAGAAAACTACAAACATGCAATTCATATATAAATCAAGGGTTAGACGTTAGAATAAAACATAAATCAAATGCAAGCATTCGACACATCATGTTTTGGGACATGAAAAGTACTTATTTTATTGATAATACAATGATCCCTTACAACCAGTGCCAGCTACTGCTCCACGAGCCTGGGTCGGGCTCCTCTTCACCAAGATCCAAGTTCACCTCTGTATGGATTCTCCTCTCAACCTTATTCTTGGGAAGTATGATGGGTTTATCATGGAGGAAAGAAGACAAATTGGGGAATTCTGAGGCAATTCTGAGGCAATTCTCACAAAAGGGCTACAAATGCTTGGGGCAAGGAGGGGATGTGAAACGGGAAGAGTTTCACTGTTCTTATGTATATATGTGGAATGATACCCCAAAACCTCTTTTTATATGACAAAAGGATGGTTATTTGGTTTGGTGACAGACTATAGGTGGTGGATTAGTTGGGAAACTACCCAATAGCCTATAATCTCAATGAATTCCTTGCAACTTTTTATTTTTTGCAACTTTTGAAAGTATAAACGGGTTGTAGTGGTGAAACATGTGGATGTACGTGGGTTTTCATGGTGCATAAATCATATGTACATGGGAAGTATTGGTGTGGGGAACGTACATCTTCAAAAACTGAGTTTTTAAGAAGAGAAATTCAGTGATGGCTTGGAAAAAAATGCAAGTAAGAGGGCCAAATGCCAAGTATGCATATGTAGAGAAATTTAGGGTTATAAAAAATTCCCCCTAATGTGTGAGGTCAGAAGATTATCTGATGGCCGAAATACATTACAAAATCTTCACCAATGTATGAAATGAGTGAGCTCGGGACTAGAGTTCGGGAGGTGCCATCTGCAAAAATAACAAATGTCTCTCTAAGGCAGACATACCCATGCTTTGGATGAAATAAATCATGGATTCCAATCAAATACACTACATATCCATGTCATATAACTATATAAAGTGTAGGCACGATCAATACACATCGTATCTACATCTCAAAATCAAAGATATACAAGTATAGTATCCATCTTCAAGAAGCCAACGACGCCTAATGGCTGGAGGTGAGGACTTCAGAGCTTGAACAACAACTTCAAGATCTTCAAAACTCAGCTAGGAGTGTAATGTGAGTGTATGAATTCACTACCCATAGGTCTTCGACGACTCATCAGGAAAAGATAAGAGGATCTCGGTGATCAGACAAAAAACTTCATTGATTTCGAGCAAGGACATGATTGGACTTTTGGGATGGCCAGGAATGAGGGCAAGAGACAAATTGCAGAAAGGCCGAATTAGGTTGGGTGAAAATTCCCTTGAAAAATAGCATAGAAGATGATCAGACTCAGGAAGCATGACATTGACATAAGTTCATGGTGCGGGAATGTGTTTGGAAGAGTAACCAAATGGAGGAGGACACAACTCTATGTAGCAAGAACAACTTCCTAAGGTCATATTAAATCCCAAATATTGATGAACAAATGAAAGGATGTGATTTGTCCAAGGGTGACTCATTGTGCTTCCAAAAAAGAATATATATTTCCCGTCCCCTCTTTTTGGGTTTTTTTTGTTTTTCTTTTTCAATTTTTTAAAGAGCTTGAAAAATAATAAAATAATGCTATGTTACAAAGGAGGAATGAGTGTCTAAAGCATACTAGTTCCAAGTGCAAGGAACACACTAATTCTCAGAGCAAGGAGAAATGTGCAGGAAAAGGATACTCAGGGAAAATTCCTCCATGGGTGAAGGTGTCAGGTCGTAGAGGCAAAGTGCTACAAGGCTTGCGTATAAGGTATGCTTCAAAGGTTCAATTGAGAGAAACATGGAGCCGACATTAGGCCAAAGACGCATAGACACAAATGTGATAACAAGACACAATGCAATTTTAACAAGCCCAATGAAGGTAATCTCAATGTAATTTTAACAAGCCCAGAGAAGGTAATATCGGTGGTTTTTTCACATTTAGAGAGTCTGAAAAAATGTAAAAGAAGACTCCACTAGGGTAGCTTATTCGGAAATAGTCTAGTCGGTTCTAAAAAGGTGCAAACTAGCACCCAAAATACGTCTATTCAAAAAACTATTTTAACGAGTATGACAAAAACAAGATCACTCAACAATATTTTCAATTTTAAGGATTCTGAAAAGAGCTTAACTATGGACTCACATCCATTTTCTAGATTTAGTCTCCTTAGCCTGAAAAAGTATAAAATTTACTAAGGAGAACTCTCCCGGAGAGACGAATCTTTCGAGGTGTACCTTTTTCCTCCATAATCCACAAGCCAGAAAAAAGGGTAAACCCATGCTAGTAGATGTTCTTCTGGACCAAGTTAACGAGTGTGAAGGAACAAGGTCACTCGATGTTCTTTTCAATTTTAAAGAGTCTGAAAAGAGCTTAACTATGGACTCTGTAGGGGATGTTCTTCTGGACCAATTTAACGAGTGTGAAGGAACAAGGTCACTCGATAATCTGTTCAATTTTAGGGAGTCTAAAAAGAGATTAACTATGGACTCCATGGGGGTTCATTTTTCGTAAATTTAGTCCCATAGGCCTGAAAAAGGGTTAAACATATACCTAATAATACTCTTCTAGAGAACCAAATCTTCTAGAGTATACCTTTGTTCGTAAAATTGACCATCTAGACTGAAAAAGGGGTAAACTACCACCGGATAGACGTGCCTTCAAGTTTTAGTTTGGCAAGCCTGAAGGACAACAATATTGCTCGAAAATATTTTCAAGTTCAGAGAGTCTGAAAAGGGCTTAAAGAAGACTCCAAGAGGTTACTTTTCTCAGTTAATCCAGATAATATTGAAAAGCATAAATATAGTTTCATCGGATGTTACTTTCGAATTTCAAAGAGAGATTGAAAGACAACAAAGTATGCTCATTTTTTGGAGTCCCAAGGATGAGGTCAAGAGTGATGGTACATTAGATGAATGAGGCTCAATATCATAATCATGAGAGGACTAACAAGACTCTCAAGACTAAAGTCATTAGAGACAACATGGACGCCAAAATGCAACAAGGATCTATCTAGGGCATCCATGTAAAGGTAGGATCTACCACCTAATCACGAAACTTATAAAACATTAAAGATGGTTTTGTGTCGCACTTCAGTGTGATTGATCCTATGGAAAAGAAGAAAATACAATGATATGAAAAAAGCAGAGGTGGAATCCTAACTTATATGCAAAAAGTTGGAAAAATGAATTTTACCAAAGGAACTTTAAAAGTGACCCATCTCCCAAAAAGGTTACCAAACCAAAAGTGAAGTGCATCGTAACATCTAATAAGAAACTCCAGAACCACATTAAATTATTTTCAAACCAAAAAAAATGACAAAAGGGTTCAAAAAGTCGCAAAAAGGGACAAAAAAGTCTATAAATAGAAGACGATGTCTCATTTTCACCATTGCAATTTGAAAATTAACCAAAAGGTGAAAAAAACCCGTTTTCTAGAAGAGTTGATTATGGAAGCTTCAGAGGACGAAATGAAATTCTGCTTGAACCAAGTAAGTATAAACTCATCCCTCTTTCATTTCTATTCTTCAATTATGCATTGTTTTTATTTTTTTGGGGGGGCACACTCTCTTAAAAAAGGGTGGCCCTACGTGTACACGGTCTATCCAAGGATAGCCCATGTACATCCTCAGGAAGAAAACTGTATGCCCGCGGATGTACATGTCTGTGTCCAAAAACAACCTACGTACACCCTCCAAAGCATGAAATAAAATAAAATATGCAAGAGTTAACTCCCCTTTGAACTTGTCATGTAACATGATGTATGTCCACTGGAGGGAGAGGGAACACAAGGAGATCAATGTTTTGGTCAATGAGGACCCTATTTCCATTGTCGCATTAAAAAAATGTGGGCTATGGAAGTTCTACTAGTGTCTTCTTATGAGGGCACAACCCAGGCTTCTGAATGCCCTGGTGGATTACTAGCACCCGGATGCAGAGGCATTCATGATTGAGGGGTAGTCATTGACTCCAATGACTGAGGATATTTTTTTCTTGACTAGCCTCTAGAGGAGAGGGGAACCATTCAACCTACACACATTTCCTCCTGGGCCCTTCAACATCACCGACTACATTGGGATGCACTGTGAGGCAGGCACTAAGAAAGTAGTTTCTTAAGTGCCCATCATCAAGATCACCAACCTTTGACTGAAGGTGATCCTCTTGCTCATTGGGTGGATCACTAGATCCATGACCATCCACCAGGCTTCTTGGGCACACATGTATTGTACCATGCAGTTCCTTGATGCACGTATTTTTTACTAGATCACAACCATGCTTACTTGCATGAAGAGGCAGCTTACGGATTCCTGTGAGCATAGCAACAAGAACTTTGAGTTCGGGATCATTCTGTGATGGTTCTTCTTTGAGAGGGTACCTAGCATGAGTATGAGAGAGACAGTGTAAGGGCATGTGGCCTCCTTCCCAACAATGTGTATATGGGCAACATTTATGACACAACAGGGGGAAGGAAGGACCATAGAGGCCTTTGATGACACATTCTTTGACTAGTGGGCATGGAATATTCCAGCGATAGAGGACTACCCCTATTCCAGAATCAACTTTTATAGAGATCCATACATTCTTGTACCTCTTAGAGAGGAGCGAGGAGATATAGGTATGTGTGTTTTGAATTTATTTATTTTTTAGTTTCTTTTTTATATGTAATTTTTATATGCATCAGAGTATTTGAAAACTATGTATATGTTATGTACAGATGTGTGACTAGTGCGCCCGACATACTTCTCAAGGACTAGGCGGCAGCCTCAACCAGAGGTAGTACCAACAACAGTCGTCGAACCAACAACCGCAGGGGGACCTCTAGTCGGAGAGGCTGAGAGAGTGTTGAGATGGGTGGAGTGGAACTTCACCATGCTCACTCGTGTCATTCCCATGGCCGAGATTGAGTATCTCCCGCCATCGATGCAGCCTCATGTAGTTGGGGTGCCATGGACTTGGGTCCAACTCTTCCGACATTTTGAAAACATCATCGTTCACTATGGTAGGGCCAATAGGCCCCAAGCTTAGATAGGATGGACTAATTGTGTGCCAAGAGCACTCTTTTTGTATATTTTTTAGGGAATAAGTCCGTGACGTATAACAAATTATTATTTTTGAGGCGTTCACACCCACTTATGTACTCTGAGAATTTTTGATATATATATATATATATATATATATATATATATATATATATATATA